>LSSK01000460.1:0-15423 GCA_001969505.1 Zancudomyces culisetae | reverse complement strand
GTGTGGGTGTGGGAGGGTTCGGAGGCAGCATTAATTTGGTTGAGTAGCGAAATCAATTCAGATTCTGTCACCTTGGCACCCCGCATCCCACCAATTCCGCCGCGTTTTTGGATAATCGAAAGAATCAAATCCTCAATTTGTTTCGCCTTGGCTGGCTTGACCAGCGCAATCCGACCCAGTCGCTCGCGCGCCTCGGTTGTCAGAATGGTCGAGAGGACCTCGGCCCGTCGTAATTCGTTTTCGTGATCTTGCGGTGTGGGTCCGCTACTACCCTCAGGTTTCTAGTAATTTAAATGTATTTATTTATATTTATATTGTACTTATAGTGTATTTCCTTTTAGAATGCTAATGTTTTTGTATATTGTTAAACTTACAAAGTTTAGTTGACTTGGATCTTGTAAATTAGTATATTCTTCCATTTTAGTTTTTCGATTATTAAATTGAGTTGAACTGGATTTAATCAAAAAGAGAACCAAAAGACAAAACAAAGTAAAATAAAATAAAATAAAAGAGGGATTAATAAAATTTATTGAAAATAAACATTACAATAAAATAAATTATAAAATAAAGGATACAAAAATAAAAACAAAAAAAAAATTTAAAGTAAATAGAATAAATTAAGCCCAGTAGGGTTGGTTTGAACGTTGTTGAGAGTAAGAACCAAAAGCAGAAGATTGCTGCTGTTGCTGAGACTGTTGTTGCTGTTGTTGCTGGGATTGCTGTTGCTGAGATTGCTGAGGTTGTTGTTGTTGTTGCTGTTGGAGTTGAAGATGGGAAAGAGAAGCTAGAGAAGATTGAGGGTAAGAGTATTGGAGAGGAACATGGGAAAGAGAAGATGAAGTGGTGGAGGAAGAGAAGGAAGAGGAGGAGTGTTGGGGCAGGGAGGATTGTTGGGAGGAGGGAGCGTAGAAGGTGGTTCCGGCAATGACAGCGGGGTTTTGGGGGTTTGGATTAGGGTTTGGGTTGGGGTTATGGGGAGGAGGAATGGGGAGAGATTTCTGGGATTGGTCGAGAGGTTGTTGTTGTTGTTTTGCAGAGGAGGAAAAGAGGAAAGGATAGGGTTGAGAAGACGAGAGGTCAGAGTCGTAGGCTTGGGAGTGAAGTCCGTATGAGCCGTACTGTTGGTGTTGGTGTTGCTGCTGTCGTTGGTGTTGCTGGTGGTGTTGGTGTTGTTGATGTTGTTGGTGTTGGTGGTGATGATGTTGCTGGGATTGTTGCTGTTGTTGGGGCTGTTGTTGTTGCTGTTGAGGCTGTTGGGATTGTTGTTGGGGCTGCTGTTGTTGTTGTTGTTGGGGCTGTTGTTGCTGGGGTTGTTGTTGAGGTTGCTGGGATTGTTGAGGTTGAGGTTGTTGTTGTTTTTGAGGTTTAGAGAATTGTTGTTGGTATTGTTGTTGTTGTTGTTGGTAGTTGTAGATTGGAGGATACATGTTTTGTTTGAAGGGTTGAGAGTAATTGTTGTTTGGCTGCAAAAGATTCATTCCATAATAGTAAGGATTGTAGAATGGGTTTTGGTAAGATGGAAGGAATCCTTGAGGATATGGCGATGTGTTGTTTTGCTGAGATGAGTCCTTAGAGTTGGATGAAAATGATTCGTAGTTTGGATAATAGTTTCCCATCATAGCTGCTGCTGCTGCGGCCGCTGCGGCTGCTGCTCGTTGTGCCTCCATTCCATACAACATCGCTGTACCAAAGTCGTTTGGAAGTGGTCCTTGAGGCATTGCTGAGCCTGGTTGACTTTGGGCTGCTTGGCTTTGAGTTTGAGCCTGAGCTTGTGCCTGAGCTTGTGCCTGAGCTTGTGCCTGAGCTGCTGCAAATTGTGCAAGTGGACCTTGTGTAGTAACTGGTTTCTTTTCTTCGGCTTTTTCAACTGCTGACTGTTGTTTTTCTTCTGTCTTTCCTAGTCCCAAACTACCAAATTGCAAACCCAATCGTTCAATATTGTAACTTCCTGGTGGCATAACCACTGCCTCGTCCTCCTCTGTTGCTGTTGCTGCTACTACTACTACTTCTTCCTTTTTCTCTTCCTTCTTTTCTTCTTCAACCACTGCTTCTTGTTCTTCTTTTTTCTCTACTGCTGCCTCTTCTTTTTTCTCTACAACTACTTCTTCTTTCTCCTCTTCTTCTTTCTCTACTTTTTCTTCTTTCTTTGCTTCCTCTTCCTTTTCTTGTTTCGCTTCCTCCTCCTTCTTTATTTCCTCTACTTTTTCTTCTTCTACTTTCTTTTCTACTTTTGCCTTTACTTCCTCTTGTGGCTTGGCTACTACCTCTGGAACCACCTCTTCTTTAACCTCTGTTCCCCGCTGTGCTATTTTGGCCCACGACATTGCCCCTGCTCCTGTTCCTGCTGCTTTTACTGCTGCCGTTGTTGTTGTTGCTACTCCTTCCTCTTTTCTAACTGGTTTTCCTGCAACCGCTTTTGTATCCTGTCTAGCTGTCTTGTTTACACTTTTATTTATTCCTCTTTCTCCATAGTTATTCTCTTTATTGTTACTAGTACTTGCCCCTCCTACTGTTCCTGCTTGTACTTGTGTTTGTGCTTGTGCTGCTGTAGCTGCTGCTGCTCTAGGTCCTCCCCGTACTCCTTGTTGCTGTTCACGATATTGTGGCTCATTTACTCGGCTCACTTTAACTGCTGCCTTGGCCTCTTGTTTTTTATCCTTGCGTGATTTTACTTCTCCCCATTGGCATGCAATTCCTATTTTATAATCATTTTATATCAATCATTGTTTAATCTTTATTCTGTTTTTTTTAATTCCTGTTTTCATCTTGTTTTTATTTATTCATTTCTTACCATCTGTTATTCTGGCTATTGTCATTTCCAAATCTCCCTCTGCTTCTTCCAGTGCATATATTAAATCTGCCTCTGTCCAATTTGGAAACACCTCCCTCAGCAACATCAATTGCTCCCGATATTTCCGGCGCTGCTCTCGATTTTCATCTGCCTCTTTTGCCCGCACTGTACTCTTATTTTTATTATCTGTTTGTTTACCCCCTACACTGCCCCCTCGTCCCACCAACGGTCTGCTGCTTATTCCACCTCTACGCTTATTCCCCGGTCCTCCTCCTCTGCTAATGCTACTGCTATCTCTCTGTTGTGTTGGATTATTTGTTCGCACCCCTGAGCTTCGCCCCTCTTCTGTATTACTTGTGAGTGACATCTTATTACTACTATTTATTGTTATTTCAAAGAAGACAAAATCTCTCTTTTGTTTTGTTTTATTTCTTTTTTTTTGAGCAAATTTAGTTTTCTGTTTGTAAATTTGTTTTTACTTTTTATTTATTATTTATTTACTTGCAACTATATTATAATAATTATTATTATTACTTTTATTACTCCCTTCAAAGTAATTATTACTACTATTATTATTATTGTATTGTTATTGTTATTGTTGCTTTTTTTTTTCTTTGCATTATTCGCGTTATGGTAAGAATAAATTTCCTCTCTCTCTCTCTCACCCCCTCCTCCCACCCCCTCTCCCCCCCTTCCTTCATTTTGCTTCTTTCTCTTCAACTGGTTCTAAACAAAAAAAATTTTTTTTCTATTTTCTATTTTTTTTCCTTTTTTTTTCCTTTTTTTTTTGACTTGTAATTTACTTTGTTATTTATTTATTTGTTTTTTTTTCTATTTTTGGCAAATTAACCCACTTTAATTTTCAAATTATTGCAAATACTAGGAATTTTTTATATATTTCATTCCAATTAACACTTCCCAATACTTCAACTTCCAACTCCACTCCCACTCCACTCCACTCCAACTCTAGCCTCCAACTCCACCACCACTACTACCACCACCACTTCCACTACCTTCTCCTTTTCCCTCCAACTCTAACCAAAAGAAAACCACAAACTAAATAAATGAATAAATAAAAAAGATAAGATATAAAAAAAAAAGATTTACAATACCAAAACCATAATCTATCCTCCCGCCCCTCCTACAAACATCACTTTCTTGCCCTTTATAACATTTTGCCTCCTTTACTTTCTTTTCTCTTCTTTTTGCACCTTTCTTTATTATTATTAATGGGAAAAAAAAGAGGTACATCTATATATCTATATATCTATGTATATCTATATTATGCATATTATCTGTGGGTGTATATCATTCACCACTTTATATACTTATTTTTTTACGAGTTGATATACTACTATTCGTCCTACTCTATTCCCTTTTTTTTCTCAACTTTGCACCTAGTTTACAAAAAAATAAAAATAAAAATAAAAATAAAAATAAAAAAGTTCAACTATTTGTATTTGTGTAAATCCCTTTTTTCACACTCTACTCTTTTTCTTTTTCTTTTTCTTTTTCATATTTTTTCTTTTTATGAATTGTATATAGATAATTTTTGCTTTAGCTTTGCATCCATCATCATTTCTTATTAAAAAAAAATAAGACAAAAAAATAAAGCAAAAAATAGAAAAGGTTTATTGTCTAGTATATTTTAGATGGTCGAGTTTGTTTTGGAAAATGAAATTATCTAGTAAATATGGCGTGTTGAACATTTATCATTTATCATTTATCCATAGTTCATTTCACTATATTTAGTTGGTAGATTATTGATGATTTTCAGAGATTAATTTCACAGAGCCCACAACATTCACAACATTCACAACATTTACAACATTCACAACATTCTCTATTTTACTACATTCACAAATCCTAAATATACTATAAACTCAATTCAAAGTGTAATATATATATATGTATATATATATTCGTTAATGTATTCCTCCTCCTCCTCCTCCCCCCCCCCTCTTTTTTATTTTATTATTTTTTTTTGTTATCAAGATTAGTATTGTATATTTGGGTAAAATTTTGACTTTGCGATTAAGAATCTCTCTCTTTTTTTTTGTGAGAGATATATTTTTAATATTTTGTAAAACATTTTCCTGTCTTCCCCATTTTTAAATAGTTGAAAATAATCCCAAAGGTTGAAAGTGGGAGGAGAGGGAAAGGGAGAGAAGAGTGAGAGGAGAGAGAAGAAAAGGGAGGAGAGAGAAGAAAAGGGAGGAGTATGAGTTTATGACTAACATTTGATAAAAAAGTATATATAAAAATAAAAATATACAAAACATGATATTTACAATTTGTTCTCTTGGTCAATGTGTTTTTCATACTCCATCGACCTTAAACACACACACAATCACACAATCACACAATCACTCAGATGAGATTTATATTGGTTTTTTGAATTTTGCTTGGCGTTCCTTGGCAACTATTGGGGTATATAAAAATTAATTTAGGACAAATGGTGAAAGATGGTGGTGGTGTGTGTATGTGTGTATGTATGTGTATGTGTGTGTGTGTGTGTGTGTGTGTGTGTATTTTTTTGTTGAACCAAAGAGTTTGAGCTGAAAAATTAAATAAAGACAAGTTTCTGTAATTTTTCATTTTCATTTTCTTGCAATTGTACTCGTATTCATACTAGTACTTGGCAAAAGAGTGTCAAATATTATTGATTGATTTAGATAAACCGTACTAAAATAAACAAAAACAAAAAAAGAGAGATATAGATGGATAGAGAATAACAGTGTATAAGATATATGTGGGTTTACCAGTAATCCAACAAAAAATACTCGATACACATTTATTTTATTTTAATCTTTGGCAAATATATTTAATGTTTGGAAAATATAGTATTAATAATGAACTTTTTGTAATACATGATTATGAGACATAATATTCTTTTCTGATATTGTATCTTTTTTGTTATTTTTTTGTTTTTTTTTTGCAATATAACAAAATAACAAAAAGCAAAAAATAAAAACAAAAAGTTTAAAGAGAAAAAAGTGATCCCTTGAAACCAAGAATTCAATCAGGAAAAAGAAGAGCAAGCTTTATTTATTAGAGTTTGTTTGCAAAAGGGGTAAGAGGTGGAAAAGGTTTATTCTAGAGTTTTATTTGCGCCACTCTAAATATAAAAGCCCACTTTTTATACGTTTATTATATATTGGGTTAATCACTTGATGGTAATGGGAAAGACACAGTGGGTAGAGATAGAGATAGAGATAGAAATAGAGGTGGAGATAGAGATAGAAGCAGATAAAAGTTTAAAACTATTGTTTATGGAGTTTGGGGAGGGGATAGATGATGATATTGCAAAACAATAAAAGTTGAAAAAGAATAATGAGCATGAGAATTTAATGCTTTTTTAATTTTTTTGGAAAATAATCTCAAAAAAAAATAATAAACCGGGTGAATAAACCGTTGCACTCGATTTCCTACATCTCACACTCACACCCACTCCCACCCCACTCCCCATTGCTTTATTCATTGCGCTCAAATTTTATAACCCTAAAAAAAATAAATTTGGCAATATATATTTTATTTGCTTTTGTACAAAAGTTTGGGTTTTGGACTTGGGCTTGGGCTTGGGGATTGGAATTGGAATTGGGCTTGGGATTGGGCACAGAGCAAAATTTGTGCAGTTGTAAAAAAAAAAATTCAGTGCAATTAACCTTGTCTACACAAGAACAATTTTTGCAATAGGGAAATTTTGTTCTTTGCTTTATCTTTTAATATTAAAGAGCATTAATTAGAGTATTATTATATGAAATCATTGTAAAAGTAACACGAGTCCATTTTTTTGTCAATTCGCTTTGTAACAATACGTTGGGTACCAACGGAAAACAATAAATATTTGAAAACAGCTTGGTTATTAAAGTAATATTAGCACTTGAATCTTAAGCATAACATAGCAAACCGACTCTTTATTTTTTATTTTTTGTTTTTTTTTAGTTGAACAAATCATTCCCAAAGATTTCAAATTAGGACGAGGAACAGGAAAAAAGATAAAGTGGAAAATTAGAGTGTAAAAAAAAGGAGGCATATTGTACACATACATCAGTATCGATACTAGTATTCATTATTGACTAAAGGACGTTAGAAACAAGGTATATATAAAAAAAAGTGGGGGCATGGGGAGCAAAAGTTGCAAACTAGAAGAAAGAAAGATAAAGATAAAGAATCAACAAGAAATATAGAAATAGAACAACAAGACAAGAAAATAGATAAATAATGTCAAGTCAACAACAGAAACAAAAAAAAACACAAGAAATGTACGAAGGCAGGCTAGAGCTTTTTGTAATACAGGGCAAGGGGATGCCTACAAGCGATCGGTTTTCGAAAAAAAACACATTTGTCGAGCTGGTTATAGGAAGCGTGATGAAACGGACGCTGACATCAAACAAGGGTGGCAATGCACCGCGGTGGAATGATCGGATTACGTTTAAAATCGCAGGAGTTGGGAAAGCTTCGATGCTTGTGAGGATTATGGAGGTTGGAAAGATTGGAGGGGATGGGATTTGTTCGGGAATCGTTGATTTGCGAAAAGTGTTTGAATTGGAAGAATATGATGGTAAGGAGAATCTATTCACTTTTTTCCTTTACTTTACTTTTCTTTCTGTTTGTTTTATTGTGTTGGAAACTATATTAAAGTGGATTTTTTTTTAAATTTTGTATTGTAAATGTGTACATGTAGCTTGGATTCCACTTAGCAAGAAGGATAGCCCGGCAGGTTCAGTTTATATAGAATTTACATTTACACCAAAGGTAATTGATTGAAAACAACAAACTCTACTACTACTACTACTACTACTAGTATTAATAATAATGGTGATAAAAAGGCTGATAAATAAATAAAACTTGAAATGTAAATAGGGAGGTAGAAAAAGACCGAGTATAGTTCAACAACTCAAAGACCTGACGATTGTGCCAACTACTGAACCTACACCACTACTGGAAAGTAGGAGTCAAGTAATGACAGGCGCTTCTGCACCACCACCACCACCGCCATCACAGTTACAGTTACAATTGCAGCCGCAAACACAAGCACAGATACAAACACAATCTCAACCTTTACAACCATCTACACGACCGTTTTTACGGCGACCATTACCACCACAATTACAACAACAACAGTACGAACAACAACAGTATGAACAACAACAGTATGAACAGTTACATCAACAGCAACGACAACAAGAATTACAGATGGCTACGGGAGAACCAGTAGAGTATTATTCCGACTATGTAGAGTATGCCGAGTATGCAGATGGAATGCAGTTTTATGACGAAGCATCATCCACACTACACTACGACGATCAAGTATACAATGTGTATTCGTCAGCCAGCACTATAAAACCACTGCCTCAGAAACCTGGTGGTACATACCAATACCAATACCAACAACAACAACAACAACAACAACCTCAACAACAACAACAACAACCTCAACAACAACCTCAACAATCCCAACATCAATACCAACATCAATACCAACATCAACATCAAAATCAACATCAACATCAACCAGAATATGAAGCTACAAGTTATCAGCTTGATTCCGAGCTGCACTACGACCCAGAATCCTTTGATTACACCTACGAAAACTACCCACACTCGCCTGATGCCACGTATACTGACATGTATGCGCCTCCCGAGCAATCGCGTGTTTATCCGTACAACTCGCTGCGTGGTATGCCAGCCTACCACAAACTGCTACCGCCTGTTCCTCCCATTTCCGCACCTCCACAACGGCCTCTACCGCCGCCACCAGGTGCGTATCCATCCGACTTGTATTACGATTTGCCTACCCAGCCGCCTATTGATCCTTTCCGCTGCTACGATGTAAACACTCAGCCTTCTGCTCCTCCACTGCTCTACAATCCGGATGAACATTCGAATTCTCCCAATTCTTCTACTTTTTCCCACTATCAACACCAACACACTTCATTTTAGAGTCCTTTTTGTGTTTTTATTTCTCCCAAAATATATTTATTCATTCTCTTATTATTTATACATTATTTCTCTATACCCTTGGTCTTAACCCCTCCTCAAAATTCTACATAGTTCATAACCCCCCCCCCCACTTGGTAAATTACTCTTCCTCCAAACAATGTAAATCAAAACAAACCCACCAAAAAAAGTTTAAAAAAAAGACAGGGGGTCTAACAAACAAACGTGAAAAAAAAATATACTCCTTCCCCCCATCCCAGCCAACTTCATCATAAACCCAACACAAATTTAGTTTGACGAATTACGGAGCTTGGACAGCCGTTCCTCTAGCGCATCTTCATTTGCAAATTTCTGTTTAGGAACAGAGGCATTCAGCAGCTCGTTGTTGACTTCCAGTCCCGCCTCATCCGCAACCTTCTGCAGCAACAAATCCACTTCATCTTGGGGTGTGCCTAGGGCCGTTGCTCCCTTGATGCTGCTTTCCATATATCCGGTTTGTACATCGAGATCTTCAATCCGCTCCTCAAAACGGTCCATAATCTGCGACATTTTTTCCAAATTCATGGTTTCCATCGCCCGCTCCATTCCCTTTACGACAACGCCCATCGATGCGGTCAATTTGCCCATTGTGTTGGCTGTCTGCAAGCGACTTGCCATTGCCTCGACGCGGCTCGAAAACTGTAGCAAATCGATTGCCTCGCGTTTTTTGCGGATTGCATTCTCGGCGTAGATCCGGGCGGATTCTCGATTGCCCTTTTGCATGCTAGTTTTGAGTTTCTGCAGCTCCTTTTTTTCTTCCTTTTCGGCTTTTCTGGATTGTTTTTGTAGGAGTTTGGCCTGGAATTTGATGTTGAATATACTATTGTCCATTTTTCTTTCTATTCGAGTCGTTTGTTTTGTTAATGTAAAATGATTTTGGTTGTTGCGAGTATTGTTAGTATTATTATTATAATTTGGGTTGTAAAATAGTACTGTACAATATTAATTTTTTATTTTCATATATTAAAATTTGCGAGTTTTGTAACCTAAAAATCCTTCCACCAAGTCATTACTTTTTTTTTTTTTTGGCCACCTTTTATAAACACGTAGCTCTTTTTTTAGTTTTTTAGCTTTTTAACTTTTCAGTTTTTTAGCTTTTCATGTGTGGAGAAATTAGTGAAATGAACCAAAAACTTCAAAAAAAAAACAACAAATTACCTAATATATTTGTTTAATACCTCAAAAAAAAACATTCTTGGCGTTTGGGTTCCTCCTTCTCTCACTGTTTCCCTCTCCCCACCCCCCCAAAAAAAGTATGGCTCAGACCAGAAACTCGATAACAAAAAAATGCAATGTAAATAAAAAGGTATGAGTATTACCAGTATAGTTTTTCTTATTTATTTAACACACCACAGTTTCATTTGTAAATATAGACATTCTCAATCTGGGGTTCTGGGGACTACGACGCTGGTCTAAACGACAACTATTAGCAGCCCCATCTTGACTCTTTTTCTTTCTTTTTCTTTCTTTCTTTCAAGGTATTTTTATATTACAATCTACAAATCTGAGGATTATTGTAAACTCGACGCATAATAGATAGTGCCTCGATGAGCAAGTTTTGGAATCTGAACAGTGAAAATAGTGATATATATACACTCTCCTCTATATTGCTGGTTAATACAAAATTTTCTCCGTATGATATCTTGTGCCATTACTTTTCACGCTTTTTATTATACTACAAAAAACAGGAATAAAAAAATAAAGAACTGTCTTGCGCTCAGTCAGGACCCATAATATTGGGTTCAATCACTGAGCTGGTCACTGTTATTACCTTTTGCTTTTTTTTTTGGCAAACTTGAGAGGTCGGCATTCTGACTTTGTAATGTTGGTTATTACTCACCCGCCTATATTATTTATACACACACAAACTTTCAATTTCCAAGTTTTGTGGTTTTTTGAATAATAAAAGTCGTCTCAGTTCAAAACTACTTATACATTCAATTAGAAAAGAGCATAAACAGCCTGTTGATAGTGATTTATTACCGCCTCTCCCCTCTCCCCTCCCTCCGCTCTCTGGTTTGTCTACAACCCCAGCTGCATGTACATTTGCGTTACTACATTATCAATTGGGAAGAGTTGGGAGAGGGGCATATCACAAAAAAGTACACGACAAATTCTCACTCACTCTTATTTTATTCACATTTTCTATCCTTATTTCTGAGGTTCTTTTATATAGCCTTAACACTTCACGTCTAAACCACAAACATAATATAAAATACAAATTTTCCAAGACGAAAAAGTTGGTTGAAACCGGAGTACACCGAGAAATAGAAAATAAATGTTCCAGTATCAACACACTATGCTTACCAATGTTTGATAGTAGTCGCATATATATTATTCCTCCTCTTCTACTTTTACTATTTGGTTTATGGTATGGACCCAAAAAACGTTAAAATATGATCTACTTTTTAATTATTATTATCGCAAACTCTATTTTGTCGAATCCAAAATATTTAGTGCAACTACCAAGTATCGAATAAGTATTCTTTTTTCTCCCCAGTGATATTGAATAAATGGTATTAACTTTCAAGATGACATGCGCAATATCCAACATAAGGAAATACTAGACGACTAACAAAGAGTGACAGAATATATAATTTTTTCGAATATAAATATGTATGTGGGTTTGTGAAGGCAAACCCATGTATTATTTGGATGATCGAACGAACATGTAAAACCGTAAAAAAATCTATTACTCGTAAATTGTTAGTATATCATGGGAATTTTAACCTATTTGATAATTTTTCATTCACGATGGTATCATTATACTAAACAACACTCATATCCACCCATAGCGTTGCTGGTTTAAAATAGCAACACTTTTGAGTATCATAAGAACAATAAATATTATTAATACAATCACATTACTAAGTTGGACTTGTTTCCAACAAAGTGAAATAGTGAATAAATACCTGGCAGAAAATTCTTTTTCTTAATGAATACTTGCACAACTCGATATTAATGATTATGCTAGATAGATATCAAAATAAGATAACGTATCATTATAGAAGCTCTACAATAACTACTAACCAATAACCAATATAATAATAACAAAAGTAGACACAATATCATCAGGAAAATAAAATACATTATAATAAACAAGGGGTCGCAAGTACACAACAACATATTGGAATGTATTGGGTAGACACCACTGGTAAAGCTAGATCGCTTTGCAAAATCTGAAGGATTGGAATGCGACCTTTATGTCAGCTGTGAGTATTTTAACCCGGATGGATCAATCAAGGATTGAGTTGCATTGCGCATATTAACCGAAGTCAAAAGAAAAGTAATTCTGGTCAGGAATCAGCACCCTAATAGAACCAGCCTCGTGAAATACTGAGGTAGGACTAGCACTAATTTAAGTTCCAGGGGATATCGATGAATAAACACATTATCCAAAAGGATGGAACTTGAAAAAGCCAGCACACTGAAGGCATCGGGTGCCGAAATAATTACAACACCAAATAATGCGCCAGAGTCGCATATGAGTGTTGCAAATCGACTAAGTAAAAAAATCAAAGACTCGGTAATCCTTAGCCAATACGATAACCTCAAAAAACCCACTGACGCACCACGAAACCACAGCCGTAGAAATTCTAGATGCCTTGGATGTTGGAAAGGATGGTGGCAGCAACAAGATACACATATTTGTTGCGGGTACAGGTACAGATGCGCGTAGAACAGTTTTAGGCACTGGTTGTAAGAGTCAAGGAGCAGTGTCCAGGTTGTTTTATGATTGGTGCTGGCGCAGAAAAGGTCTTTTATAGCAACTCCAGATAATACTGATTCGACAATACTCAAACTATTTTTGGTTAAAGGAATTGGAAAAAATTCCATTACCAGAACAATGGATCACAACATTGTTGATACGTGGGTAAAATATAGTAATAAAGATAAATTCCCTACGGTGAGCAAATTGATACGCGAGGAGGAAGTTCTGTGTGGTGGCTCATCAGGAGCAGCAATGCATGCAGCCGTCAAAACAGTTAGAGCAAAGGGGTTGGGTGCAGGCAAGAAATGTGTGGTGATGCTGCCAGGTTCAATAAAAAATTATATGAGCAGGTTTTTGGATGACAAGTGGTTGCTTAATAGCAAAGTTACAGAGATGATTTCATTTTTTGAGCGCTAGGCAGCTACTTTGGTTTGTTTCTGTCATTAAAAAAGGTAGTATGTATCAGTGGTAGAAGAAAATCGAGAGAAGGGTGTAGGAAAAAGTATTAAATTGTGAGGAGTGGATGTATCTAGGTGTGTTGAACAGGTTTTATAGTTTATGATTTATCGGAAAGTATTTAGTTTATATTTATAGATAATACCCAATAAACATATTAGCAAATACATATGGTGAATAAAATGGTAAAAAGCGGCACGGATTGTACCAAGCGGATAGAGATATACTTGGCTACGACAAGACTAGATTTTGATTTCTACAAGTTGTAAACGGATTTGTGTTATATGTTATTGGAGCATAAAGTAAGTGACGAAATCGTCAGCAATGAACCCATAGTAATGACACTTGAATTTGATCCGGAAATAAGCATCTCATCCAGCTTCCTTGTGGATCTGGAATCCCTAGAAGGGTGGATTGGAATTGGTTAGAGAAATGTTAAATATAATCACTTTTTTAATCATTAGCAAATTCATCTAGAAACTCACAAAAAAGCATGGATCATTGGACTGGAGTTGAGCCAATTGTTCTAGTCCGATGTTTAATTCCAATGAGTATCCAATAATATCAATACTTTTTGTTGATTTTTTCAAATTACGCAGCAAATTGCCACTTAAACCCAAGTTTAGGAATTGAATAAAAAGATCAAAAACCAGGAAAAAAAACAGTATAAAACCAACAAGATCTGTTGTTCGGAGCTTCTTCAATTTGACCGCATTACATTAATACATTATCGGATACATCAGACCAGAAGGTAGGAATAAGAATATCCAACTTCCGGCACAATGAATAACAATGGTAGCGACGTTTTCAACAAACTTCCGGCACATATCCTGTCAACTATATTCACACTCGCACTAAACCCCCAGCTATCACTACTAAACAAAAATATGTACTACGCCTCGCAACAAGTGGACACTATTAGCAAGTACATTATTGAATACGTTTTACTAGACACAGAATATGGCCACCAATGGGCGTTGGAAATTATTCTCAAGAAATACGCTAGAATAGGTATGAATGAGACCGTTGGAATGCTGATTTTGAGAAAAATGAAAAAAATGAACTACAAAACGATTCTAGAGCTGGCTCTAAAACATAAGTGGAAGAACATACTAAATGAATCGCTAAAAATGTACATGGTCATTGATCGGAAGACTTCAACGGTTGTATACATGAACACTTTATCTATAAACAATAAAGAATGTCTGGATATTGATACAAATGATCTGTTTTCAGATTTAGACAGACGTCTAATAGATCTTACTGATATCAAAATTTCTGACTCCCTTTATATCAGGCCATCATTAGCCACAGTAAGAAGATCATTATTAATTATATCAAAATTATTCCACGATACCAGAGCAAATATGGCTATGGAGGCATTGATTGATGCCTGTAACGCAAGGATTGAGATTCCTCGTGAAATATGTGGCGCTTTTGACAGAGAAATTAGGTTTGTTGATAGCAAACATATGATATATTATCTGTTGATATGTGCATATAAATGCTGCGAATTGAACAATTTTAAACAACTAAAGCGGATTTTAGATTTAAAAATAAACACAACTCTTTCTATTGAGGAGATGGAATTGCTTAGATATACAAAATTATTTTCAATTGATAAAACCTTCTTTAGTTTTATCAAGAACGGTGAATATAAGTCCAAAATGGAATTGTGGATCTATATGCTTTGTTCATGCTATTCAATTGAACGGGATAAAAAAGAGTTGATAAAATTCCTTGAGGATAACTACCCAGATATTACATATACACAACTCCTGTTTGATGCAGCAATACTTAACAATAGTGAGAGTTTGGTAAAGAAGTATTTCTGTAAAGTAGAACCAAACTCAGGAGATATCAGAAAAATAACAGAAATGATGTACAGAAGTGATAGTCTCGATCTTTTAAAATTTCTTTTAAGCAACAGTGATAAATTGAAGAATGATTTGGATGAAAATGCATTGCTGATGGCTATAAAACATTACAACTACCAATTGGTGCAAGAACTTTGCAGTAAGTACCCAAATGCCGTGAGTGTTTCCAGTTTAGAGAATGCAGTGGGAAGTGGAGATGTCAGAGTTGCTAAAATGCTTTTCGCATCTGGGGTGGATCTATTCTCGCCAGAATTCAGGGGAATCAGCATGTCTATAGAAAGAAAAAATATAGATATGCTGCGACTATTATTGGAAAGTGGTGCTTCCTTAGGACCAACGGCTCAAAGTAGTATTGAAAGGCTGTGTAGTATCAAAAATTATGAAATAGCAGAACGACTATTAGAGCTCTTTGATAAAGGTACAGGTGAAAGTAAAGGCAAAGACAAAGGTAAAGGTAAAGGTAAAGGTAAAGGTAAAGGTAAAGGTAAAGGTAAAGGTAAAGGAAAAGGAAAAGGAAAAGGTAAAGGTAAAGGTGGGGTTAAATCCAAAACTTCAGAAAGCATTGTCAAGGTTAGAAAGAGGCTGAGGTTTAGTAAAACAATGCT
>LSSK01000073.1:27141-105515 GCA_001969505.1 Zancudomyces culisetae | reverse complement strand
ATAATATGACTCACATCATACATATTATTCTATACCAGCTACTAGCTGTGTATTTGAGCGCATCAGCTTCTTTTTTTAAGTAAAGAAACTTCCTACTTATTTGTTGTGTTTTACACCAGCTCTGAGCCGCTAGTGGTATGGCTATAAACTTAGCATACACTCAATATACCTGTGCTGAGTGCATATCTCTGAGATTTTGGCATAGAAGCACCATCGTAGCTGCACATTTTGAGATCTTTTTTTTTGGTGTATTTCACACTGCATTTTTGAACTTGCTTTATTCAATTCCCATTACTTGAAAAGCCAAGTACATGTTGTACTAGATAAAGATAAATCCATAATTAAAGGTTTTTTTGTGGGAAACGCGAGGCTGTTGTCTTGCTAGTCTCATTTTCTATTGATTTTGGTTTCACAAGGAAAATTTAGATAATACAGCCTCAAAGAATAAATATCCGTAGGAAAGAGCGTATGAAAAAATAAAAATAATAATTAATAGCCAAGTACACAGGTATAAAGTACACTTTAAAATCCACAAACATCACACACTCAAATGCAAAAGTTTCTTTTTGTATTTCCATGCTCACGTTCATCGGTCCATTCCTTTTCTTGTTAATTTCATTCTTCCTTTCTTCTGGTGAACAGTGGACAAAATTGATACATATCAGATACTTTTGGGCTCAAAAACTCCAAGGATAATCATTCTTGCTTTTTTCTTCACAAAATTTAGGTTATAAGGAGTCTTAATTATTATTCTCAAATTTGGTATTGTCCAAATCCATACTTTGTAACTCAGGTTGAGTAGATGAAGAATTTGGTGTTTATGGGTCGTGTAGACCATCATAAAATGTAAAGATGTGGTTTTAACTGCTATTTCTATTGTGAACTCTTGGGCGTTGGAAACGTGGACTATCCACTCCATGAGGATTGAATCCCTAATTAACGCGTGATTCATCTCTGAAAGCCATGAATAAAGTGTCTGTACGCTCAAAATCTATCATTATGTTGTGTATTTGGTTTTTAAACAAAGCTGCTCATTTTTTTTTTATATATCCAAGCAATCAATAAAAAGAAGTGAGTTATATTCTGGTTTCGTTAAAAATAGCTGTGCACTGAAAAAAATAATATATTTCAGTTTTCATTTCAGAAACTCTTGTAATTCATCGGAACAGACAAGATATACCAGTATTTATAAGCCAACGTTAAATTGGTGATGTGAACCTTGGTACTTTAGTGAGTTCATTTGCTTGATAGGCGAAGTTGCAAAATAGGCTTGAAATTTGTGTTACTCTCATTCGGATTATAGGAAGTGGATTAGATAAGAACAACTGAAAGTATGACGAGGGTTACGAAGTCAAACGATAAATACAATAGTGCTATATACGACTTCTATTGTAAGTACTTGTTAATTGGCGAACATATTCATTAAAACATAACAAATACATATCACAACCAATGGTGTACAATAAATTTTTTATCAACTAATACTTTTGTTAGTGAGTCGGAGGGGGATAATGGTTTTTATGACCATTTTTCAGGTACTTGCTTTCATACAAGGGTACATTAGATATGGGGGTGGTACACTGGGACTTACTACGCTATTCAAAGCGACAAATGCTTCAATAAGCTACAACCTTACTATACTCTTCATAACAATGTCGCCAACCGTATTACATGTTGCTAGAATCCTTTTCCTAGACCCTATTAGTAGTATATTCAAACCAAGGAGGTATCTTAGATGGGTTATAGGATGGAGATCTATACGAATAGAAAACCAAGTAGAACTGCACATGTATTTTGCGACATGTTTTTTCATTTGGTTTGTAATTCATGGAATTTTGGGGTTTTTCATGATGTACGCACCCTTGTTTGATACGACATATATAATGAATTCTGAAAAGCGGCTTGTGATATACAATGGAGTACAGCACGTTCCAAGACCCCCAAATACAAGAGCTCCGCTAATATTTAAAAAATATGCAGACCAACACGAGCTCATTACGGGTTTATGTGCTTTTATCTTTTATACGTTCCCGATTGTAATGTCTATGCGTAAGTTTTATTCATATATATATACTTTTGTGAGGCGTGGTGGAAAGCGGAAGCCAATGATAGGATATTTTGCTGTGGAGCTATCCCAACAACTACAACAAAAGTATTAATATAATTGTAATATCAAATACACGTTATCCACTATATAACGCTTGCTAAATACTATCATAAATACAATAGCCTATTTCAGAAATGCATCATACAAATTGTTTTACTACTCGCATCACCTGATAATTGTGGCTCTTGCTTTTCAATATTTTCATCAATACAGCGGAAAAACGTGGTTGATAACACTAGCAATATACCTTGTAGATAGGGTCTACAGAAACTTTCTCAAGAAAAAGACCAGCTTTAAGGAAATCTATGCGAGAAAGTGGTCAAAAAGCGCGTTTGAAATTCAGTTTAAAATCGACCCTAACAGTTTTCAATCCAAGATAGCGACCCCAAACTGTAGCGCACTCAGTCATGTTTACATTAATTGTCCACATGTTTCATTGACTGAATGGCATCCATATAGCGTTGCAACAGGTCCGGGTGATGATTTTATAAGTCTATTAATAAATGGGAAAGGTGATTGGGAACAGATTTTGTGTGGAATAATTTTTTCGAGACAAGTTAGAGTTGAATATAAAGATAAAGAGTTTTTTGATGTAAGAGTATCAAACAACTTTGAAAAAATAATAGATACAGAGAATAATGACCCAAACACACAGCACTACCTTCAAAAAAAACAAACGGGAGGCAGTGTATACAGCGACACTGTGACGTCTGACCAAGGTGCATCCTCACTATTATGCTTAAATAATAAAAAATCAGGAAAAAATGACCGACTCTCATTGTCCGGCTATAATAAGATAATGAGTAATCCTAGTATATCCAGCCCTAACCTGTGGGTGAGTGGTTATTATGAGAGTCCAGTGAGGTACATATTTGAAAATGAAATTGCAGTACTCATTGCTAGCGGAACTGGGATATCTACAGTTAAGTCTGTGGTCAACAAATTTATTTATGATATCAATAACGTCTCAAATGACTACAAACTAAAAAAAATTCATGTTGTATGGAGCAATCGCGAGGTTTCGTTATTCGGCTTTATGGAGGTAAGAAAGATAGATTTTATACATATCCTCATGATTAGTAGCTACTCAGTTAGACTATAAACATGAAAAAACCAAAATAACACTGTAATGATAAATATTTTACTTAGGATGTTGTTGAGCGACTCAAGTCAATGCGGTTTTCAAACAAATTCAGCATGTCGCTATATCTAACGAGCATCAATCTGGCATGTGAAAAAAATTACGAAAACAACTTTTACAGCATGCTTGAAAGGTTCCACGGCCTAAATGTCTCTTTTGTATCTGCATATGTTAATAGACCAAACTACTATGAAATATATGAGAAGATCGTGAAGGAGAATGGGAACGCCATTTATGGTGTATTTGCATCAGGCACTGAGGATATGGTGACAAATGCAAGGAGGGCGTGTTCCGCATGGTCAATAAAAAATAACACATCAGCAAAAATCAACTTTTATGAATCGCGATGGTAAAAAACCCTTAACTTATCAGCAGCAGTGTTGTTGGCGTCTGGATATGTATACTCCATTTTATTTATATCTAGGACATATCCACTTTTTTCTTGCTTTTGATACTCAACATTTTACCAATATATTATGTAATCTACTACTTGGAACCCCTCTCCTCAGACATGAAAATTTAAGTCTGCTTGGCAGATTATTTCTCTTTAGTAATGGATATAGTTGCATACAAGCTCCGTAAAGGCCTACTAGCGTTTTTTTTTGTTTTTTTAAAAAAAAAATCCTGATTGCTACCCAAGAACAGGGTTTGGTTCCAAGAATTATTATCGCAAGAAAAAACTACACAAATATCCAACCAATGAGTTTACAATGATGCTGTCATGGCAATATATGACACGTGTAGTCTCACAAAGTAATGCTGATGTCTCTGGCTGCAAATGTACCATTGTTTTATTTTTAATATACACCGATGACGTGCTGATTTTTTTCAGGATAGTATTTGCACACAAGATAGTAACATATGTAGTTGAAACCCAAAAAAGTGATGCTAATTTTAATGTTAGATATATTGGCACGCGGCTTACACAAGTCCTGTCAGGATGTGATGTGTAAAATAGCAAACATTGAGCTGTACACAAAAAAAATGTGCTAATAGAAAGTGTCAATGTTCTTTATTACCAGGCTTTAGTGGAAGAATACATAAGAAATAAGAATCGAATGCGAGTTCAAGTTTTTTCGCGTATATATTGGCCCAATTCTCGATATAATTAATTCTCAGCTTAGTTATAAACGTATAGTCTATTATCAATTTATTATAAAGCGGAAAATAGCCGATCATGTCACGGCATGTATTTGCCTTATAATGTTTGCTATAAAATAGAAAGCAGAATCTGTGTCAAGTAAACAACACAGCTGTGGATCACCATTTTCCAGTGTTTTTGTACTGTGACATCACCAAGCTATACATTTTATTTATTCAAATTGGAAAGGGGGTGGTACGGATGTTAATAGGTGTGTTAAAAGCTCGATATGGAATAAAGTCAACATTCTGTGCATTTCAAGAAACATTAAGGAGGCCAGTAAAGAGTAATGAGATTAATTTTCTGGTATAATTTTAACTCCTAAAGTTGCAGCTGCAATCGGTTTTTGTTTATTTTTTTGCGCGTGTGTATGAGTGTGTGTTTGAAAATCATACTGATTGCCTTATCTAAGTCTTTAAAGTTTATTCTGCAAATGATTGTATCGGATTCTAGTAGGGTGAATAAAAGACAGGTTTTAGGCCATATGAAATTCGTATATAGAGAAATCTGCACATCCTAGCATTTTTTGAAAGTCCTTTTTTTAAAACAGTTAAAACACCAAAATAGCAGAAGAACAAGAAGCATCAAATAAATACATAATTGCGCAATAAGGTTACTGAACTCACGATTTATTTTGGATAAACTGATGTCCGTCATATCTCATTTTCTACAACATTTTAAAATACATTCCGCTCCTTTGACTTCCCCAAGATTCTTACCAGAAAAAACAATTTCTTTGAAATGTGCTATTTTACCCTTTCTACTCCAGCTCTTATTCAGAAATGCTAATTTCTCAAAGCAGAATATGAATAGCTATGATACTCTAGGACAATGCTGCCACCTAACAATTGGCCAATTAACAATGATTCAGAATTGGATGGATTGGGTATTTTGGGAGTGGGGTCGAGGTGATATTGATAGGTGCATTTGTGTAATTTGCGCAACGTTTTACATACCCGGTTAGTTTAAATTACTGCCGACGCCGACGCTTTATTGCCCACAAAAATAGTTACTACAAAAATATCGCACATGCTTTGAAAATGGTGGTAAATACTAGCGGAACAAGATTCGGTGTCGCAACTAAGGCGACAGTTTTTATTTAGCCTACTGATTATTTGTTTACGTTTAAACCTTAACCTAAACTCCGCCGCGCAGATGTTTATGATTTTCAAAAGCTGGCAAGTGTTTAATTATGGTATCTATTATCCCAGTCAGCAAGTGCTTTGATTTACATTTTGTTTAGGAATTGGTTGGATGCTTAGTGTTGCAAGTGCCAAAATCCGGTATTTTTGCTTTTAAAATGTTGCAAAACATACTCCATACCAAAATAACACCCTCGAATAGGATGTAGCAAAAATTAGCGGCGTTTTCCATATCATGGGTTGGTGTTTCAAAAACAAAGCATAAAGTGAGAATAGTATACTTAAAGCCAGAGATTGTTGTAGTTTGGCATGAATTACCATTTCTAGCTGATATAGCGGATATTGGTGCAATTTGTTGTTAATCAAAACAAGTACGAAAATCATTAATTTCATTTAAATTTTAGGCGTTTTATTCATACTTTTAGACGACTATAGAAAAATTATTGTAAACTTAAGGATTTCCACATCTTTTTCTTGGAGCGCAGCTGTGATTATAGCGAATTGGTAAAAATGCTCTAGCCAGATCTAACTAGCTAGCCCACTTCAAAGTCTGTGCTGGGAAACGCAAACTATAGCATAAATATTTAATATACCGTACCAATACATTAAATATTAATTTGGGTTAATGATGTGCAGGCTCATTACTACAAAACCAATTTAACAATTGGTGGTATATTTGTCAATGGAGGCGGAAGCATTGTGCATGAACACGACAAAAAAAATGAGCAAATTTTCTTTTTTTTTCCCGGTTAATCTGAATGCGTCTTTTTTTTGTGAACTACAATCGATTCAAATTTGAGCCATTCTTTGACATGCCAAAGGAAAAACGCACCAATTACCAGATAATGTGAGTATGTTTTTTATTGTTTAATGGACCAAAAATAATGTACAGGTCTTTCCAATTTTAAATTCAAATCATATTTATAGCTATTTAGTTCAAAGCCCACTCCAGAAACAAAAATGAGCAACAAAAGTATGACGCCTGGATAAATAATGCGCTAAATAAAAAAAACAAATAAAGTTGGCATGTTTGTGAAAATTAAAAGCTCTATTTTCACGAAACCACTGTGCACAAACTGGAATGATAGAATTCCGTCAAAATTTAATAGATAGAAACTCAAATGAGCCAAAAGCAAGAAACAAAGGGAGAGATTAACCAGAATATTCTCTTTTGAACTTTCCTGAATGAGGAATGGGTGTGGGCGATAAAAAAAAGCAATTTTCATAGTTTTATAAAACATGTGTCATTATCATCATTAATGCAAAATTATTCATTTGCAACATTGGTAACAGCAAATAGCAATATTTTGCCAAACTTTCTTGAAAGCACACACCCTCGCATATTACCACATAAATACATGTATATATATATTAGTCCGGTACGGGTCAAGCAACAATCAAAAAATATTTCTTCAATTTTAACTTTTCACTTCATACTAAACGTTTTTGGGTTATGCCGAGTTATTTTTTTTAACTATTCGTTTTGTACCTTTGAAAAGATATACACATTGATAACAAGAACAAGAACAAAAACAAGATAAACACCGGAACTAATAGGATGGGATATAATGAAGCGATAAAAAGAGAACGCTACCAACTATCGCTGCCACTATTGTTCCTACTCTCCTGCGGTGGAGCAACGCTATTTTTGTTAATAGTAGTCTTTATAAAGCTTAGAGCACGACCTGCAAAGACAGCCGAGAGTGAAGAACTAGTGCCATACCAAGCTGACTTGGAAGCAAACAGGAAAAACGAACCATCGAATCTCCAAAAATTAATAAGTAGGGTCAAAAGCTTATTCGTCCCCAGAACAAGAATCCAAGAAGAAATTCTAGACACCACGGGTCAGCAATGTGTGTCTGAGCCCTCGTCGGATCTGACGTCAATAAGGACAAATGGTTCTTACGGATCGCTTGAAAACGGTGGTAGTAGTGCAGGACTAAGCAAAAATGGGAGAAAGAGAACATATTACAAATGTGTACTCAGAAAAAACTCTTACACTGGGGAACTAGAGTGGGTGGAAACAATGAATGAGCCAATTCCACAGAGGAGCAACCCAAAACTAAGCACAATCACACCAGGTGAAGGAAAGGTGGAAAAAAGATCTATAGATAGCGTGTTTGGATCAAATTTGGTGGCCAAAGTCGATGAATTTAGTATTGTTTCTAAAAACATTCAACCGGGTATCGAAAGGTATCCACAGTTGGGTATTTATGGAGCAAAAAATGATGTATTTTTTAATAACAAGCAACAAGTCAATGTTTCCTACGAGTAATTGCTGAGGCCTGTATAATATGTTGCCAAAAAAAACGCACTTTTTAGTCAGATGTACGTATATTGTATTATCCCTAATTTGTAGTATATACTTGATTCTAAGATATCTGCAGTTTATCTCTATAGTGTAGTATTAGATTATTGTATTTCAAAAAGCTACACACATTGTTAGCAAACCTTTCCCTTTAAAAAAACATGTCTATTCAAATGTAACACGCATTATTACGTTTTAAAAAACTCGCTGCTCTGTTGTGATACCCTTTTTTGAACGAAAAGACATCGTTTTGATTAGATTTTGTGTTTATATTTTCTGTTTCAGAAAAGTATGTTGTTATTGCCATTGAGAATTGATATAGGCATCTTTCGTTGTTATTTATGATATGAGATGTATACTGAGTATAATTGTACATAGAGCGCTAGTTTTATAGCCTTGAGAGAGTCGGGAGTATTACACCTGAAGGGTGCCTCCTTAAAATTGTTTGAATTCGATTGCTGATATTTGTATATTTTGCTTTACCGTACGCATTTTGTTAGTGTTTATTGTTCATCCAGTGATTAGAATTAATATTTTTCAAAGATGCCTATTGCGCTTGGATTTCTCTTTCCCGGGCTCAGCCATCCCCAGTAGAAGAGAAAGCCTGAACCAACAGGTTACCTTTTTATTTTTTGTACTAAACTTGATGATCTAAAAAAGACTCCAGCACGCTTTGCGAGTATCCATAGTACATACATAAACAATTAGTATGACATATGCATATACACTCTTATATATAATGTTTGAATACTATAAGTCTGCTTGTTTTTTGAGAAAAAGTAACGAAACAAACGAGAGTATATAAAAGATACCGCCCAATAGGACGGAAGTGAAGTTTATTATATCTTATTGTTTAGGAAGCGTATAATGTATACAATATATGATATTTAATGGCATTCTAACTGTTTAGCCTTGCGTAAATGTAAACCGTAGAATTTTATAAAAACATAAAGTAGTGGTGGAAACGGGAGAAAGAGAAAAAAAGACAGCCCCAACACCATCAAAGTTGAAAGAAAAAATTAGTAAAACAATTAAATACATTGCAAAAAATATCATGTTTAGGATTTTTAAAGACAATAAACCAAAACAGATAGATATATTGAAAATCGTCTTATTTACAAGTATTGACACACATACAAGTTGGTATACTATCGTACTTGAAGTTTCTTGATGATTAGCGGATTGCACGACAAATAATGAGCTTGTTTGAACTCAACTATAATTAAATGCTCAGAGTTTACAGCCATTTGCAAGAGCTAATAGTGGTAATAATAGCAAAAGATATTTAGAATTTTCTAAAGTATAATGAGCTCTCCATGCACAATTGCTATTCATCCCAGCCAGTGTCCAATAAAAAACCACAAGAAATTAAATAAGATTGATTATTTGTAGCCAGCGAACAATAAGCAGATTGAAGCGAACAATGGATTCCTCAGAACAAGAAATATATTTTTTCCATTAATCATAATAGCTTGAGATTAGCGCAAACTTAGTGACTATACCCATTAGGCCAAACTCCGCCGAGTTATATTAAAAGTTAATTAAAAAGATTCTAATCCAAAAAGAATTGACAAAATTGAACTTTGCACAAGAAATCATATTTTGCGAGCCATGTTAAATTCAGCCCCGCGTTATAATTAGCACTTCTAAAAATAAATATAAGGTTCAGTTTGAAATTAATGTTCAACCCAAATGATATAAAGGATAACAAAAAAGTATACATAAAGTTAAGAATAGCACAGAATAAACTCTGTTAAAATAAAAAAAATTTCGAAAACCAAAACACCTAGCAATGACAAGAATAAATATGTTGGAAGAGGCGATTTCAAAGCCAGAAATAGGGCAAAAGCTGCTCGAGTACATGGGACTTGAACCGTTTCTGCGCCTTAGAGAACTCAATAGAAATATCAATAAAACAGCAAATGAATGTGCATGGAAAAGAGTCACTGATGAGCACTACCAGCTCGATAACTTTGAATTGCTGCTGGTCAAGAACATTGAAAAAATCAGAGAGCTCCACATAGTTGAGGGCCCAAGAGAAATAACCACAACACATATACAGTCGCTTATCAAAGGTCTGGTACAGCTAGATAAGGTATATATAAGATATTTTACAGACCGTAAATTGGTCAGAGAGATGGTGACAGGACTGTGTGAAAAGTTCAAACAAACAATCACGTATATCCAGCTGAGAATGGTGGATGTTGGTGTCGGGTTCAATGAAGACATAAACTCAGCTGCTACAAAAAATGCAGCCGCAAACAAGGGCAATAAAATATTTGAAAGCATAGCAGAGCTTTCAAATCTACGAACCCTTCAGCTACAAGGAATCCATATATATCCTGATGTAATTGATCGATTGGTCAAAACAAGTAAATCTGATAAACTGGAGGAGATAGAAATCGACACCGAGTCGTATTTGACGGCGGATACAGTGAAAACAATTAATACAAGGTATGGGGCCAGACTGAGAAAACTGGGATTGAGTAGGCTGGTTGATAGTGGGCTCAGTGAACTGGAAATGCTTCTTCAAAAGGCTCAGGGGCTCACTCATCTGGTAGTGGGAGGAATTTATAGCAACTCTGGCGCGGTGCTCAAAAACATCACACCCAAACACCTCCCAAAACTCCAGTCGTTGGAGCTGAGAGAGCATTCAACCCCGGGCCAATTCAATAGCTTTTTAAACCAAAACTGGGAAAGTATAACCCAGTTGAGTACTTTCGCATTTCTGATGCCACCAGAAACTAGCAAAATTATCGGAGCTAGCTTTAAAAATCTTCAATCGCTAAACTTCACAGAAATACAAATGATAACACCAGAAAATATGAACCTAATTTTGAAAAGTTATTCCAAGCAATTGGAAAAAATACAGCTATGTGCCTGTGGTATTGATATCTCCGAAGCATGGAGCCCTGATCTTGAATGGAAGAGACTAAAAAGGGCAACCCTAGTAAATACAGGTATAACAACTGCAATGCTTGAATCACTTTTAACATCTGAAATGCTGAATGAGATCGAAATCGCAGCATCAGCACTCAGTGATGAAAAAGAGCTTTTAAAACTTCTTGAATCACCAAAAAGCAACCTGCTTACAAAAAACTTGGAGGTTTTGATTATACGCGGGTTGAACGGATTGAGTGCACGGGGAGTTAAAGCACTAATAGAACGTTTTAAAATGTCGTTGCACGAGGTGGAAATTGCAGGAATTGATATTTCTAAGAAAGAGTGCCAGATGTTGAGAGAAAAGTATGGTACCATTTCGTTCTTCTTTGCAAGTGACCAACATATGCCACCAGAAATGATGGAAGCACTCCAAAGAATGCAGCAAATGGAGATGGAGGGACATGAGCATGGTGGGGGAGGAGGAGGCTGTTGTGGTGGCCATGGAATGCCTGCAATGTCCAACAACAATCCACTGATGGCTATGCTTGGCCAGGGTATGATGGGTGGTCCTTCTCTAGCTGATGGCGAGATTGATGTCATCTCCGGTGTTCAATTTGCAAACCCGCTTAGTAAATCCCCGCAATTGAAGGAAGTCCGTATGGGTCAGGCAGGAAGTAACGAGGGCAGCTGGGAGGATGAAAATATGAGCGACGAGGAGGGGGGAATTAACGATGTTGATTAATAGCACTTGTTTTTTCTAAAAGCTATGGTTTTATGTACAATTTTTTTCTATAAGATAGTTAAATTTATATACAATATTCCAAAATTAAAAAAAAATACAAACAGAACGATGTGTAGTCCAAAAGGATCTATTTGATGAACGCTTCTAAGAGGTTTGTGTCATGTTCTAGCTCTCCAAACTGATTGGAAACATCATCGGATGATTTGAAAACAATGGCTGATAGTTTTGGCAGACCTTTGTATTGCATAAGGAATAAGTGAAGAAGTAAAGGTTCAGAATATCCTAGCGCGTCTGAAATCTTTGACTAGAATAGAAAATAATAGGATACACAGTTAGAACTGAAACAGGATGTGTGTTGACAGGAAAGCTATCAAAAACAACGATAGATTAAAACTACAACAAAAAACATCAGCAAACAAAATCAGACCGTTTATAAATTAGTGCAGGGCAAGGGGGGAAAGGAGAAAATGAGTAAAAGATGGCATAAAGATACTTACATTGGTTTCTGGTGAATTTAGGGTGGAGGGTGAATAGTATACAAAAAGGCGTTTGTAGTTTGAGGAAATATTGACCTATGACGTATATAGAAACACATGAAGTGATTGCGAGAATCAAATAGAAGCATGGGACCGCATTTGAGAAACGAGGTTGAATATGAGTATAAACGATAGAAATTTATAGAAAGTGTATAGACTAACCTGATCTATGTAGAAAAGCTTGAGATTCAAGAATTTAAGTATACTTGTGTATCCATCACTACTTTTTTCTCCACCTAGGTTGTTAATATTCTTGCTTCGATAGAAACTATCAATAAAATTCAAAAATTCGAGTTTTTCGGTATCTTGTGAATACGGTGTCGTGGCGTTTCTATCGCTAAGTGCAGCGTTAATAGAGCCGCTGATCTTTGGAAACAAAGAAAGAAGGGCGGCCTTGAACCTGTTGGCATATATTACTTGAGAAGAATTTGTGTTTAAAATATCAACCGCTTGTTGTTGGAATTCGACTTGATTATCGACTGGATATGCTTCATTTTTATGCGTGTATTTCTTTTTTGTATTTGAAAGATCATTTGTTTGTGATGACTTTGTGGATTTGACAATTACAACTTGATTGCCGTCTTTTTTGCCTCCAACTAATGTAGAACCATCGAGCACATGCTTGTTTGTAGTGTTTAAATCTTCAATGTTCCTAGAATACTATTAATTATATATATATATTTAAAGTTATAATTATGATAAAAGATACAAATTCCAGTTTATATGTAAAGGGAATCAATCTTTAAATATCAAAAGTTAGTAAAAAATAACTAAACAAAAAAAGGATCGGGAAGAGATAGGGGAGAAGAGGAAGGAGAAGGTGAGAATAGATAAATAGTATTCTAATATTGAAAAGACTTACCTTTTTTATATCACGCTTTCGCAAATCTGTTTTTAGATATTTCATGTACTTTCCTGGGATAGAGATATTTGGATTATTCAATAAAAATTGAGCCCGTGTTTCAAAGAGAGTAGAATTAGTATCAGCTGTGGGGTTTTTACTAGCCGGATCATATTCACTTTTGCTGTCATTGGAACCAGCACCGTTTTTGGCAGCGAGGCTGCGACCCTTGTTCGAATTTGCTCTGGAGTATTTTCGGTTTTGTGGGGCTATGGTATATGACCCGGATATATACCCACCATCGCTAGCACTTTTGCTTACAAAGAACTTTCGTAGTATTTTATTGAATCTAAAGGGTGTCAAGGACATTTCAAGCTCTTTTATTTTTTGGTGTATTGATACCTGGTTTATATCTATTACTTGATTTGAAAAAGGGAAAGTTTGATCAAGATTTTATAGGATTTCAAAATGCAAAAATTCATTGGAAAAAAAAAATGAAATTGGGTATATACTGGCAAAAAAAATAAAAAAGCAGTTCGGGAAACAATTGGATACAAAAAATAATAACTGAGGCATTTACAAATGCGTATGCAGATTTGGATGTATATGTAGATATAAGACAGTTTAAAATACTTGTAAAAACAAAATGATACAAGAAATGATGTTAATACTAAAGTGCAAGAAAAAGGAAGAAAAATAGAATGCTGAATGGCCATAGATTTTGTATTGCAGAATGATGGTGGGCCAATCAATAAAATTGAGAGTCGCTGTCTTGGAGGCAAGCAGCAAAGAAACCAAAGATAGCCCGGCAGGTGACACCAAAATTAGAAGAGTTGCCTGGATAGACAACAAAAGTTTGTAAAGAAGCGAGTTGGAACGCGTTGAAAGCGCCATCTGCACTTGTTTGTACGTTGTAGCGTCCGAACTTTCTTTTCTAAAGAGTTGCTTGGAGTTAATCCCGACACTTTTGGTCGTGGCTGGCTTGACGGGTAGTAAAACAAGAGGAAGACCAACAGTGAAAAATGAATATAATGACAGACTAAAGTTGATGATGGAGAGGGCGCTTATACACAGAGCAGCATACATACATGCCAAAAACATCAAAGAAAATCGGTTGCACTTAAAGTCTGCCCGTTTGATAAATAGCAGAATAGAAAACAGAGAGATCAGGTGGAAACGAAGGTTCAAAATCTAGAGTATTGGTATAAAAAAAAGAGGCATATTTATAATATAGATTGAGGTTATTAAGAGTAAGATATAAAGATAATGTCAAAAGAAAGCTTACCGGAAATCTGTAAAAATATACATAGTCGGTAAAAATAAACACCAAAAAGGTGTAGCACAACACAAACAAAAATAGCAAACCAGAACCACAAAGTGAGGTTGTAACAAGCTTATATGTTTTAGTTAGCGAAACAACTCGATCTTTTGGCATTGTTTCATCCGGGGGGATAATATAGGCCAACATTGATAAGCCCTAAGTAGTACCAGGCATGAAAAAAAAAAGTTGAATAAGTAGAGTAGAAAATAAATATTTAGGCTTGCTACTAGCATTTGATTAAGGAGGGATCTGGTTACCTTTAACAAGATAGCTACGGTCATCAAGATCACAGGAACAATGTAGTTTCCTATCGATATGTATCTCTTGGAATCTGGTAGTAAATAAAGGAAAAACGACTGGTGAAAATGTTCCAACAAGTTGTTTATACTCCTGAATAGCGACTCGATAGATCTAATATTGTTGCAAGCACCATAGGGATCAGAAACAATAGGGGTATAGTTATAGTTATAGTTATGATTATATGGGTTAGCAGTATTCAACTTACATTCCAATCCTAACTAAAGAGTCAATACTGGCCACACTAGAGTCTATGTTACCGTCGACGTCACGTGGTATAGCTATTACACTTATAGCGTCAATTCTATACCTATTTTACAAAACAAAAAAAAAATACGATAAGATATGAAAAGGGTATGGGTTAGTATATACGTAATTGGGTAGAAATGAATAGGACATACTCTAAAAATGGAGCTTGAGTGCCATGGTTGCTTCCAAAAGCCAAGACTTTCATCCCACGGATCAGATTCCAAAAGACACACTTGTATTTCTCAAAATCGGAGGTGAGTTTATGACAGCTCTTCGAACCGTGGTTTAAAGCTTCAAAATTTTGAAAGCCAAAAATGATAGCAGCAGTGTTAGGTAAGTCCAAATTTGAAAGCTGCCCATCTTTACCCTCTAATAAATACAAACGTAGCAATATTCAATGTTTATTCTTATGCCTGTGCTTAGTTTTAAATACGACCAAGAACTTTTCTTAACAAATAAAAAAGACAAACTTACCATAATACAGCCCAATTTTATCAAAGTTCGTACCAGGTGGTATTTCAAGCCCTACAGCTCCTTGAATCGCTCCTACTCTATATTTTTGGTATCCCTTGCTATTATCTGTATCAAGCAACAAGTGCGACTGCAACCACTTGTAAACGCCGTATTCTCCCAAATCGCTTGTAATTATCACTACGTCTTTTGACCAGATATGCATTTCTACGTTCATATTAACAGTAAAAATGTAAACTCTAAATCTGTTCCCTCCTCCTCCTCTAAAAAAAAACAAAAGTACGCTATGATTTCTTATTCAATTATTCTTATTTACCTGAAAAATGAATAGCAAGGGCAACGCTCAGTTCTATTGCATTGGCGTTGGAGAGTTTTGGATCGGTTGAGATGCGGGTAGGAACGCTCAGCACCATGGATTCTACCGTATCAGATCTGGTCGCTCTTATAATTGCATGAACAACAGTTCCTTTTTTTGTCGTTGATGAATCTATAACATCATCGATACTATGTGCCTCAGCTTGGATACCATATTCATTGTAGATTTCAAGTAATTCGTTCGCCCAACTAAAAAAAAAAACAGAATATTCATTTATAATTTTAATACTACTAATCAACACTCTCCCCCCTCCTAAAAAAATAGAGAAGAACAAAAAAAGAAAGGTACCTCGGATCCTGTGCTTCGATATATTCTCTGAGTTTGGCAGTCTTTGTTCGAATTTTGAACATTTCTGCGCCAAAATTACTGTTTACCTAATATTTTTCACAACATAGAGGTATGATAAAAGATTAGGGGGGGAAACAAAAGGGGAAACAAAACATTGATATATTCAGAATAAAGTGAGGCTAAAGTACCTGTCCGGGTAGTATTGCATTTTCGGAAATATATGTCTTTGAGGAATAAAAGTCGGCGGGCAGTAGCAGTAACCAAACAAAAGAGACAAATATTAGGAGGTAGCTATTATAGAGTTGTAAATCGTTTGGATGTATTTAAAAGATGAACATATGTCTAAATATATATTTGAGTTGGAATTGGAGTTGAAGTATGGATTATAGAAAATGTTTACCTCACAGGTCTCAGAAACTGTAAAAGCTGGAAAAGAGTGTATTTTTCATAAAGCCTTTTCAACAGACCAGCCATAATCCATAAAGTACAGTTATGTCTATGATACTATGTTCTTTTTTTCGTGATAAAATAAAGTGAAATTAGAGAATCGCTTTATTATATGTAAATGGCGTATGGATAATTTTTCCTAATTACGAAAAAAAAAAACCATTAAAATAGTTATAGTAGCAATAATAAGAACAAGAATAAGAACAAGAGCATTAACAAACAGCAGGAAAAAAAAAAGACCCGGAATATTAAAAGAAAACAAAGACGAAAAATAGATACAAAAGGAAACCAAAAATTACAGATGAGGAAAACTTATTGGCCAACAAAAAGCGGATAGAGAAGGAATTGACCAATAGAGATAGAGTATCAAGTTCTGAGGTGATGAAACCTTGTATGTCATTTTGGGTTTCATTCTGACCTTCGTCTTGGTTTTCGTCTTGGTTGGCATTAGAGTCTGAAGATGCTTGCAGTTTTTTAGAGATACGAGCAAAAATAAAGTTGAATAAATATGACAAATATTGTAAAACAAGGAGCAAGAAGGGTTTAATGATGTACTCGTCAAGGAACAGGGATACAGAGACCATAGACTGGAATTCGTTAGAGGATGCGACTTGGGCGGATCTGGGACCGCGTGGTTTGATTTCGTTGATGTAGGAAGCGAGGTTTGAGGGAGGAGAAAGCAATGCTGAAGAGAGTGAATCTGCGGATTGGGGAAGAAGTTGCGAGGAGGAAGAAGGGGTGGTTTGGGAGGCTGATGGAGAAGTGGTGGAGGTTTTGGTGGTGGAAGAGGAGGAAGCCAAAGTGGAGGCAAGATAGTAGTTTAGTATACTAGACAGATTTGCAGGGGAGATCCCAAAGGTCAAAGTGATAAGACTCAACAAGGAGGAAATACGGAGGTTAATCGATTCGTACATGGTGAGTTTTTCAGCGATATGGAGGTTGTCGCTGGCAGAGGTTCCCAGCAAACGGGTATTGATGTTTGTATTTACAGAGGCATTGGAAATATTGTGACTGTTGTTATTGCCATTGTTGTAGGAGACAAAGGTTTGGCCGCCACTCTCATCGCTGCTGAAAAAGTCAGAAACTGTGGAGATGAGCTGGCCAAGAATAGGAAGGTTGGAAAGAAGCTTTTGCTTTTGTGCGGATGCCAGATTCTTTTCAAGCAGAACTAAAGAATCGTGATATGATTTTGCCTTTCCATATGCACTAAGCAGATGAGAAAGGAGTGGATCAATAATGGGTTTGGAGTCATTAAATAACATATATTTTTTAAACACGGTGTGGTCAAGCTTTACAGCCGACCTCAGGAGTTGGGAAGAAAACTCGTCAAAAATACGTTTGTTTTGTTGTCGGATCTGAAGAGACTGACGCAAAATCTGAGTGTTCTGGGGAGTCCCGATAGGAAGTAAAGAGCTTGATTGGTTTTTGTATACCAAGGTGGCATATTCCAGCACTTTTGTATAGTGTTTTTTGTAATTTGGCTGCAAAAATACAAAATTATCTACAAATTGCTTTTTCGTGACGAAACGAACGACAACAGGAAGCTCAGGCGTTTTGAGAGTCACGTGATACTTCTCGGTGGAAGAAAGCTCTTGGTCGGAATACTCGCGCGGCCATACCCACAGTGATTTATACGCTGTATCACCAGAACTATGCAGGCCAGCAGTGGTTGTAGAAAGGTCGGATGAATTGCTGTACAAATGTTCCATGGCGGCTAGAACGGCCTTGAATCCACCATGGCTTAGTGGTTTAAAAACAAGTTCGAGCAGCGACAAGGGGTCGTAGCAGGAAACAAAATCAAGCGAGTCGCCAAAGTCTCTGTCTCCTTTAGAACCCTTTGGTTGTGCTGACAGCCAGTCCGAGGAGTGGAGTTTTTCGGCCAGCCCAAAGGCCGAGTTGACTCTATCTTTGACCAGCTCAGCAGCATGTGAAGCTCTTCTTAGCGCGCTGTCGCCACCAAAACCATCTCTCCCAAATATAGCTGTTGCCATCGCTGTAGTTTCATGAATGCTTTTCTTCTCGGCCAGCAGCAAGTCTAGCGACGGAATCAAAGCTACTATAAACAGTTTTAATACTACTGTATATAACTCTGGAAATGGGCTGTTGATGATTTGAGAGATTCGATGTTTCCATTCGAATGACAGCTCAGCCTTTTCTTCATTTCCTTGATTTCCTTCTTTGTTTTCATTTGCCAACACTTTTATATCTGCTGTGGAATATTCGACCAAGTCTCTCCATGGAAAGATAAACTCAATCCAGCTTTTAACAATCACTCGGATACTTGCTATTTCAGTTCGCTCGCTAGTTGCTACTTGGAATCTTGTTGTCTCGCCAATTCCCGAGTATGTGCCAGCCCGGCTTTTGATTGCATCCGCCATGGCTTGCATAATTCCAAATCCAAATACCCGATCTCGAACTGTCTGCGCTATTTTCTGCCGTTCCTCAATCCCGTTATATACCACCGTCCGGCTTCTACTACCTGCTTTACAATCAAGCATTTCTGGTATCTCTGTGGAAACCGTTACCACGTGCTCCTCATACTGTTGCTCTGCCCTTGACAGTGTTTTGATGGCCTGATAATAACATCCTAATGCCTGGTGCTGTTGTAGGCTCTGGAGTCTTTTCGCCTGAGATGCTGTTGTCTGGTTCGAGTTGGTAAAGTTCAGGTTGGTGCTGTTATAGTATCCAAATGGTTTTGTTTTTGTTCTCAATTTTGATTGAACCAGTTCTTCGCGGCTCAATCCCTGCGGAATCCAAAACACATTCATCAACTCTGCCGTCATTTCGGCTATTCGCATACTTGTTTGTTTGTCGCACTTGTCCATAATGCTTTTGGTCTTGTTTCCTACTATTTTTATGTTTTCTCTGGTCACCATTGCCCGCCTCCCTTCTCCATTGTACCCACCAGCTGAACTACTCAATATCTCCCCAGATGCTTCTCGGATCCGCTGGTACTCTTCCTTGCTGATTTTTTTGTTTCCCTCCCCAATAATCTCAATAAATGGTGATATCACTGGTATAAAATATATACTGTATTCTCTAGCCAAGGCTTCACACAACCTTGTATTTCCTACTCCGCACGGTTTGTTCCCCTTATTTGCTCCCAGTACCTCCACGTTCACTGTAAACTGCACACCTTTTACTCCAACGACACTCTCCTTTTGTTTTTCGTGTCTGTTGCTCGTTCCAAACGATTTGATTACTGAATATAACAAGTATTCAAGAACATCTAATATCAAGTATCCATCCTCTTCCTTATTTCCTCTATTACTCATTGCCATTATTTCCTTACATGGACAAGCGCTGTAATCATTTCCATGTCCTTGGTTTCTAAATAGCTTTAGCAGTTGTCTATATTCTTCTGGAAAGCACTCGTTGATTTCGATTTTCCACATTGGAAGTTTCTCTTTGATATCTATAATACGTTTATTCTCCATTTGATCTTGATTGTCTCCCGCAACTTGCTCGTTAACTAATTGGATACGATTGCTTCGTAACAGAATCCCTCTGGTTGTAAATTCTTGCCGATATTTTATACACAATTGAACCAGCCAATTTGTCGGTAACAGCAATTCATATAATGCTACTTGATCGTGTTCTCCAAGTGGCTTACCTGCCTTTATCGAAAACCATCTATGTATTTTTTTATATTATATCTGTCAAAAGTCGTATCATTTGTTTGCCACGATCTATCGCACATTGAAACAGTAGATATATATCTATATATTTATATATAAAACTCACTCTTCAATCCTATCACTCAACAGATTTATGGCTTCAATCAACATCAAATGCTCATCCTCCCCCCTAATCACAGCTTCCGAACCGAAAAACCAAGCTTTTAAGGCCCGTGATATGTACATTGGACTTTCATTCTTTATTGTCCGTCTCAGTTGCTCCCACTGCTCGGTTTTCCTCTCCAGCTCCTTTTTATAATCCATATTTTTAGTTGTATGCACCTCAAGTACTTTAGGACCAAAAAATTTAGTTGATATATCTTTAACTTGAGCGGTGTGCTAAATAAAATTTTTTTGTTTGCATAATGTGAGCAAAATCTGTGTGTGTATTTATTTTTTTTGCTTTATTTTACTTTAATTTCTATTTCTTGGAAGGTGATGAATACCATTGGTAATAGTAAAATAAAAACAAAAAAAAATATTAATGGCAAAGGAAATGCTGGAATCAAATTCCAATAAAAGGCCTTTCATTTCTTGAAAACAGAAGTCAGTGGCATTTTGCGAAAAGATATATTGGAAATCCTTTTCTGCATTTTAAAAGTCGCACTGAAAGGGACCAAACATACAAAACCCAGTAATATGGAAAAAACATGTGTACATGATATTCATCCACCTGTTTATTATTTTTTTACTTCTCAGGGAAGAGAGGAAGAGAGAGGAGAGAGGAGAGAAGACAAGTAATATCACTACAAATTATTTGATCTAGACATAATGCTGGTATATGGATCTACTGTCAGGGTTCAAGATATGAGCATCATCATCAAGTAGAAAACGGATGATACTCCAAACTATATCCAGCGTCCGACTATCAAAGTGGTTACAATACAAATGATTCAAGCTTAGAAAATGGGTCTCTCTAAAAGAAAAGAAAAAGAGTTATACTATGGGTAAAAAAAAGATCATAGCTGGTTATTGTACATAATGAGCTTGGGTTGGTTGAAGAACAGCAAGTATACCAACAAGTGCACCTAGATGTTTTAAAGTCTCGAATTTTAAATCAGTTCTAACTCCTACTTGGTGCCCAAACTCTGTCCAATGGTCCCATGATATATCTACATGACTTGTGTGATATGATATCTAGTCTGGTACATACACGGGTAATGAGATCGAGTAAAGAAAATGAGTAGATAAAAAAAAAATTTTTTTTAGCTACTTTTGTTTGTGTATCAGACAGAATAAATCAGCTGAGAGACCGAGAAAACAATTTGGTTTTTAAGATCCAATTTGGTTTTGTTGTATTTCGAAATCACCTTATTTTTACTATTTTTTTTTTCCTGCTCAAATATATTAATTTGTGATCAAATCAAATAAAAGAAAATAGAAAAACTTTTATATTCTTGATAATATATTGTCTGCTTTGGAGTGAGTGGAATTCTTCAAAAAGCTCTTAAAAGTATCAATTATAAACTAACCAAGGTATGGGTACATATAAACAAAGAAAGGATGGGGAAGAGCCTCAATTATCCAACGAGGCTGGTTTTGAAAGCGCAAACAAAAAAGTAAAGATATCGACCGAACCAAACGAGGATGGCAATGCCAGTACCAACACCAAGGTTTTGGCACAGAATTTGTTGAGCAAACAGAATATTGCGGAGATAAAGAACCGGTACGAAACGTCGGGGCCCTACAAACATGCGGTGATCAATCCGATTATTAATCCAGATTGTGTGGATTTGATAAAACAAGAAATGCTAAACAAACTCAAGTATACCCGCAAACAAACGGATATCTACTGTTATCATCAATCGGGGGACTTGTCGAATATTGATGGGCTGTCGACATTTGAGCAGGACGAAATCCGTTGGCTAAAGAAGTTGCGAAATGAAATTTACTCGAGAGAATTCCGGGAGTTTATAGAAACAGTCACGGGTTGCAGTGAGCTCTCGGAGGTCAAGACGGATATGAGTGCAAACATCTACAAGAATGGAGATTACCTACTGTTTCATGATGACTGTATTAACGACCGCAAGATCAGTTTTATTCTATATTTCACAGAAATGGAAGCGAAGCAGGATGACAATTTGGTATGGGATGGCAGCAGCAATGGAGGAGGTTTGGAGATGTATTCGGTTGACCACAAGGAAGTTAAGGTATTACCTGTTAAAAACAACCAGCTGGTATTTTTTGAGGTTGTTCCAGGAGTTTCGCTTCACGCAGTGCAGGAAGTTATGCATGAAAAATACAACAACCAGCGGATTAGTATTCAAGGATGGTTCCATTGTAAGGATGAGATTGCTGACAAGAAAGAAAGAGAACAGAAACAGAAAATGAACGGTGATGGATGTAAAAAAATGCTGTCTACATTGGAACAAATCAAGAGTGGAGATAATAGCATAGTGTATGGATATAACGGTAACAATAGCGATAGAGATGGAGTTCAGCAAAAAGATGAAGAGAAAGAAGATAATGGGTTTAAAGCAATTAATAATAACGAGCCTCAAAAAGAGGAAGAAGAAGAAGAAGAAGAAGAGCTAACAGCTGAGGATTTCGAGTATTTGCGTGAATACATCAATCCAGAATACCTAAACTCTCGAGTTTTAGAAGAAACAAACAAGCATTTTATTGAGGATTCGTATATAATATTGGGCAAGTTTCTAAAACAAGAACTGGCAGATCAGTTATATGAAAAGATAAGACAACGAGATATTGAGGAAGGGATGGATAAGGTGCGAGTTCCAACCGATTACCAAGTTGGAATAACAAACGAAGAAAATAGTGGACACAAATGGCAGATCAGTAGAGGACAATATTCGACGCAGAGGTATTTGAAGCTAGAAATAAATAACAAAGAGAGCAAGAGTTGTGAGAATACTCTGGAAAGCGAGCTGGTAAAAGTATACAAAGGGGTATTTTCATCTAAACCATTTATTAAAATGATAAACAAAATCTGCAATATAAGCCAAATAAAACAATACAAAGGCCAAATAAGACGGTTTAGGCCAGGGCTAGACTACACCATTGCAACAAAGGCAATTGAAAACGCGTTGAATTGCTCACTGTGTCTCACACCAACAACAACAGAAACAGTAGCAGCAACAACAACGACCAGCAGCCTAGATGGCCTGATCAACAAATCCAACTTTGCCACAGGCACCGTTGGGGGATACGACTGCTATCTGTTGTCATCCACCAACGAAGAGGACATTTACAGCCGCAACAACGTAGACAGCGAGGACGACAATATATTGCTGACTATACCTGCATCGTTCAACACGCTATCGCTAGTCTACTGTGAATCTGATGATATTTTGCACTTTGTCAAGTTTCTAAGCGCAAAAGCCAGCTCTAGTCGGTTTGACATTAGCTTGACTTATAAATAATACGTATACATCAGCATCAATATAAATGCAGCAAGGGGAAAGCCTGCGATATACACAATGCTTCTGACGAGCACATTATCCAACACCACTCTGGCTATTTTTCTGATTCTGCATTTCCTGTTCAGCTGACTTACTTTGCTTCTTGCTATACCAAACATTTTGTTTTCTTGCACTTTTCTTAGTATTATTGTTCCTCTAGTTTGGATTTCTCGGAATGTTTTTACCAAAATAAACGGAACTGCGGCCTTCTCTTTACTACTGTCACTACTACTACTACTACCAGTACTGCTGCTCCCATTACGCGACTCGTCATCATTACGACGATATTGGTACAGAATGGATGTCCCATTATGCGCCTTGTTATTTCCGCTTGTGCTTCCAAACCCAAATCCTCCTCCCCATCCATTATTAGCATTTGGCCTTCTGTACATAAATATACTTACTACCAACACAATCACTATTGAGCCAGCCAAACTCCACAAGTACATCCTGTATATGTCCATCTGGTCGTGCAGCAGCATTGATCTGATTCGGAAATCGCTCTGCCCATCTGCTCCCGTATATACAGTTAAATATGTCACCGCTGGCCGTGGAATTCCTGAAGCCCATCCAAATGCTCCCACCGTATGTTCCTCTATTAACTTCTCACCGTTCCATTGTTTTACCACACAGCTGTCATGATCATCTCCGCTAACAACCAGGTCTGGGTTAACACTCTCCAAGATCTGCTTACTCATTCGTTTGCTAATCAAATTTTGATATTGATATCCTCGCTCATTTCGGATAATCGCACTGTTTCCTCGTCCCTGCCGCAATGGACCACAATCTACATCTCTGTCTCGATATAGTGGCACATGTGTGAACAGTATCCTTTTCTTTTGATTATTTCGCCGTGTTTCGTTAAGCTCCCTCAAAAACTTCTCCGTCTCAAGTTTAAACTCTGCGACTTTTGAGTCCAGCCCTATACTGTTCACGCCTACCAGTTCCACTCCTCCCTTTTCTCCAATGTCAACCACAAAGTTTAGTGGTCCTACATATTGTCTAAATCGATGCACCGCTAGCTTCACAATGTTATCTCCGACCCCAATATCATGGTTTCCTGCAAGATATAGTATATCTTTGCTCCTATCCATATAATTTGGTGCCCGGAATATCCCCAAAAACCTGTTCCACTCCTTCAACCATATCGATGTCACCCACTCTCTACCTCCATCGATCAGATCTCCCATAAACACCACCCGGTCTGGCCTCTTTTGTTTCATTATATAGTAGTAATGCTTCTTCATATATATGTCTGTAAATATCTTTTCCATGGTGAGCATAAGTCCTGTGTTTCCATGTGAAGTAGTATCTACTATCTGCGGATCGCCTACTATTACTATCTTTTCCAACCTCGCCTCTGGTATCTATTTCATAATTTCATTTCGTCATTACATTTAATTTCATTTCGCTACCTGTCCTTAAATCATCTATACATCTTCTCTCCCTTTATTTGCTTTAGCTTATTGTCTTAATACTTACCGTCAAATTCCAATTGTTATTTACCGGCCAACTGGTCTCGCTAATGTTATTATAAAACACACCCAACTCTCCATACAGTAGCAACACCACCCAGTACACTCTCAATAGAAACAGTATGCCCGTAGGCTCAAATATATTTTGGGATATTTTCCAAAGCCTCCTCGTTACAGCCCGCATTGTTCGTCACTTTATCTTTATCTGTTTTTTTCTCTATCCTAGTATCTTTTACTACCCATATGTTTTATGCTAGAACGGCACAAGACAGTCCTGAACACTATTTTTTATTCTACAAGGTATGTTTGAACTATTTGTTGAGCAACCTTGTAAATAAGAACGCGCTAGTAAACTATTATATCTTATTTTTGTTCCAAGATACTCAACAATCCCTCAATCTCAAATCTCGGGGAAAAAAAAAGGGTAAACTATAACTGAAAATTTTTTTTTTGAATGAACACTGTTACTGTGATTTGCGCTTTGTAGGCTCCAAAATAGAAACAAAATCCCAATAAATCTCCAGATTTCCAAAACCATTGAAAAGAAAAGCTTAAAAACAAGTTCCATTCCAATGGCTAATCCTTACTTTGATTTTTGGGTAATTTCGTTTGTTTTTATCCCGTTTACCTTATTTGTACTTACCTAATTAGCACTAAAAAATAAATACCAATTTGCTTGTTTTGCCATAAATCGACTTGAGGAGTGAAAACTCGATTTAGAGGAGTATTCTATTGTACAGCACAGTATGTCTCGATAAATGTCGCTTTCCTTCAACGCCTTATCTCTGTGTACAAACAAGTATGTTTTATTTGTTTCTGCTTTTTTGCGTAGTAATATGTTTTTTCTTTCACATATTCACTTGAATAGTATGTTCACAGCAATTTGAATATAAATCTCATTGACATCAAAACAATGTCCACAACGAAAAATGATATAATTAAAACTTTGCACGTGTTGTAACTTGATTCTAAATATAAAGCCAATTGTGTATACTCATTACTTTTTAAGCGTCCAATCCTGCTTTTCTTTTCTTATTCTTATTGGTTTTTTTTTTGGTACCCAAGCCTTCAAGAGTCGAGAACTGTGCAAAATTATATAACTGTAAAGTAAAAAAAAGAGTTATAAGATAGAATCCAGTCAGTTCGCAATTTCTTTGAGAAATACATGAAAACTTTCGCTTCTTTGTACAAGATTCAGATAATCATTTTATATACCTGGCAAGGTGTATTTAAGGTATTAATTGTATTAATATAATAGTAATAATTACATCATAGAAACAAATAGTTGTTGGGAATCACGTCATACAGGTCATTTAACTATTGAAATTGTGAGGCGCGTTTTATTATTACTTCAATTGAGAGTAATTCAAAAACCATGACAATATTTCCAATAATAAGGCACATTCATCTTCCCCCCCAAGTCCCCTTTAGTGTTTCCAAAATGAATTGAAACCACTGTTCTTCCTGTTATAGTCCATTCCGCCTTATAAATGAACCCAGTAATTTGGTTCAATATAGTAACATAGTAAACTAGAGTCGGGCAAACCGAGCCCTACCACCTAAAATAGCTCGGCATACTCATACAATACACACCTTGCCTCCTTTTCTTCCCCTTGTTTTCTCTGTCCGTGTTTGAGCTTACTCATTTCGTATAAAGCTATTTTCTAAATATTAACACAACCAAGCGTTTCTCCTGCTGGATGAACTGGGAAAAAGCCAAAAGAAATAAAGAAAGAAAAAAAAATATTGGTCTGACCTTGCTTCCAATTTGCTACATTTCGTGGCTTGTTTTATATGTGAGCAAATCAACCCAGATCGGTAGAAATCTTTGGAAATATTAAAATTATATCAAAACACAAACACTGTTAAACCTACAGTGAATAATTTCTTTTTCACTTTGCAACAAAACCAAGTCGAAAAGAAAAATTACAAAGGTGGAAGCGAAAGAATAGCGATTTTACTATCCATCATGAGTGTTACTCTAACGGAGCCCAGCTTTGTTTTGCGAGGTCATGATTCTCCAGTTAATTCAGTCGATTTTTTTGGCGGAATCTATTTAGTTTCGGGGTAAACTCTTTTTGAACCTACAATCTCGCATATTAATTAATATGTAGGTAAATATATACAAAATTAGCAGACACAAGCACAAGTTGTATTTATTATTCACACATTCTAATGTGAGTACGATATGTTTGTGCATCAAAAATATAAACATTCTAGTGATGAAAACGGAAAAATAATCATTTGGAACGCGATTTTAAAAAAAAAGATATTTGAATTGCCGAATGCCCATTCAGCCTCAATCCTAAAGGCTCAAGGAGAACCATACCTGACTGTGGATGGCGCCTTTTTTACGATTATAACGTAAGCACATTTGCGAATATTCGAAATAGTAAACAATTTATTTAGAATAAAAGTATTCGTACTAAATGCTGATCCTTTACATTTAAATTTGGTGTCTAATTTATGTTTCTATTTTTGTTTTAAAAAAAAGTCAGGGTAGGGACAATTTGCTCAAGATCTGGACGTTCGAGCCAACTGCAAATGGAGTGGATGGTACTTTAAACCTAAATCACGAAACTGGCGTTGATTCTTTGAGTTTCTGTTGTTTTAGCTACATATTGCGGGATGGTAAGAATATTAACTCTTCCTATACAACCCTTGTACATATCTTTTTTGCTTTTGAAATCGTTAAAACATTCCCTGTTTCCCTTTTCTACAGAGCTTGGGAAGTAATATTATTAACAATATGATAAAATGTAACTGCAGATCAAACACAGTATATCGGTGTGCTGTCTAATACGGATACCAACAAAGCAAGTACACTAACAAAATTAAATATGATTTGCCGTGCTTTTTATGATGTTTTTTTTTGACATTTACAGTTTGCTGTTGGTTCTAAGAAGACTTGTGTACTTGAATCTCTTATTTCATAATAGGTAAAATTTATACAATTGAACGATTATCGAGAATACGAGATTGAATTTGGAAAATGGGAGAGGTTTACTACAAAAAACACTAGATGTAACTTTTCCTCAATTTCTATACATAAATATTCCTCTTTTGGCACTACTCTACGGTTAAAAATTGGTTGCAATCGATAATATTTTATAATATGAAGGGGGCTAAAACAGAGTAAATTGAATCGATTGAAATTAGCAATGTGTATGGCGCTTGTTCTTGTAAATTCTGCTTGGGGGTGCGTGGTATTTATGGGGTTCGACGATGGCTCGGTTTCGTACTATGTTGTTAATGATATTCCTGACGGATCTTATAGACTAGTTGATGGATTTTTGAGTTCAAGAGATACCAGTAAGCTCGCTTTGTTAAGTTTATATTGTATTTTGAATATGTTTTTTGTAGCCATTGGATGCACGCTGACAGCCGTAAAGTAGAACTGATATGATTATTTGTATAATACGTATAGTTCTGTGTATGTCGGCATCTATCAAACACAAAATATTGATTATTGGAAATGCCGGTACAAATGTTTACTTGAAAGAATTCTCAAAGGTAGGTCTAACCGCATATACTCACTGTTTTTGCCTTTACTTTATAAGAGTAGCATAGGTCGTCAAAAAAAATATTAGGCACTACTCTCTTTACAGATTAAGCAACTAAAGTACGGTATCATGAGCTTATTTTGAACTTTATAGAATAACATTGGTTAACACATGAATAGGACAGTGTTGGTGATTTTGATAGCGGTCGAGTTAGTTTAAAACACAATGGAGTAAGCTCTATCGATATTGATGAAGACGAAGAAACATTCGCCGTAGGTGGATGGGATTTCCGTGCTCATATCTTTGGTATCAGAAGTTTAACCCATATCGGCCTTATAAATTACCATCGTGGTTCGGTTTCTTGCATTTCCTTTAATAAACCACATGGAGCTAGCAATGCGGTGTTAAAAATTATTGAAAATCCAGACATCGAAGCCAACACCAGCATCTCACCACTATCGCCATCCCATAATGCAGAATACCATATGGATAATAACAAATATCTATATAGCTCGTCGTCACCTCTTCGACAATGTTCACAACAGGAGGATCAGACGACACTCAAAAAAAATGATACCATTCTTTGTAGAACACGCAATTTACCGATAACCAGAGCTTATGCTGTATATTCTAAGAAAAAATGGATGGCTGTAGGTAGCCATGATAGCAGGCTTACGCTATGGGAATTGAAGTAGCTTAGCTTATGAGCGTATCTGTTAAGTTTTTTATACAAATTGCATTATTCTTTCTGTAATTGTTACGCACAAATATTCATTTTTGGCATGCTATTTGTGTACTAAACAAAAAAAAAGCAAAAACAAAAACAAATCACTTAATTATTGAGTTCAGAAAAATACATAATGGTAATTTACATGGAATAAACATAACAGTAATATACAAAATTAAAGAGACTTTATGCAAGCATGAAAGTACTGTGAATTGGAAAAAAGATGTTATTCTCTATCTACCCATTGTTTTACTTTTTTTCGAACTATATCTACCGATATTACCAGTAGAGCAGTAAAACTAGAGGTCGCAAATATTGACACGGCTGTAAAGAATATTATTCCATTTTGGCTCTCTAATGTATGGTCTCCGTAGCCTATTAGATTTTGTTTACATGTTAATTTATGAATCTGTTAGAAGTATTCCAGTAATATGTGTATGTAGTGATGCACTCAGGCTTTCATCGTTTTTCCTATTTTTCTAGTCATCCCACCCTTCCATATATAAAATGTATTTAAATTTTTACCTATTGTTGTGAATGCTACAAATGTAAACCACATGCATTCAAAAAATAACCACCTCTTTTCTAAAAAATAAAAACAAGTGGATAAAAATATCCTATATTGTAGAGTTGGGTTTTCGATGTGTTAGTTTTATAATACTCAAATATTACCCCCTCCTTTCACTCGTCAAATATATTTGTGTTGATTATGAAGGATACAATTAAAATAGATCCGTATATTTTTCTTGCTTTTGTTTCATATAGCTGATATACCAGCAGGAATACCTACCACAAACACAGCACAAATAAGAACACCCAAGCAAACTCATTGTTAATTAACTTGATTGCCTGTCGTCTCTTTCTCCGGATAGAAGACCGAACAGTATCTCCTCTACCGAGCTTTCTTATGGAAAATATCTCGCTTGGGATTCTCAAAAGCGTTCCTATTTTTTGCGTTTTGACACTTGGTGCCGAACGACGTTTTTTCTTATTACTAGTTGGTGCTATTTTCAGCCTTTTATTCTGAGGATTTACAATGTTGTTTTGAATAAAACTCTTTTTGGCTCGGAGGTCCTGCCTTTCACGTATTTTTTTTGTGTAGTTTGCAGCGACAATATCTACTACTACATTCTTTGTATTTACCAAGAATATACCTGTAATTACCATCCCGATAGATGCCCAAGCAATATATGCCACTTCTCCAATGATTGATGTAGGATACACGTCACCGAAACCGATGGTCGTCATCGATACTATTGTAGAGCAATTGTGTGTGAAATTATCGCTTCAGGTTGTTTTTTCAACAGTATATTTAAACCTACTACTACAATTTTAAATATATATTACCTATACTTGCGTAAAAGCCAATATAGAAATATGTGTCCTCTAGAATGTGAAGTATTATTCCACCAAATGCAGCCCATGAATATACAGAAATAATACTGAACAAGAGCAGCATATGAGTCTTTGGTATCCCTGATCCTAATTATTAAAATGATACAACTTTTATATAGTTAAATGCAGCTTTTGATTAATTTTAATGTCATGTGATAGGTATCTACCCCCTTCCCTCTCCACATGCAAAAGGAATTTTTACAAGAACATACCTTTACGCCGAAAATCTGATACACGAACATAATCAATAATTAGGAGCGCTGAAATTGTAATAAACAGTGCAACCCCAACAAAGTACATAAACACATCTGGAATAGTATCTGCTACACTAAGGGTAAGCCTTTTACTAATTGTCATGTGAACTGAAAGAACCAATAGAAGAATTCCTAGAAAGGTATATAACATTGAAAAAGTTGTTCTTTATGATATAAATCTTGACTATGTGAGGTTGGTGCATCATAATTGTGATAGAAAAATGGTAGTCTAGCTATCAGTATAGAATTTTGCTTCAATATATAGGATAACATTGCATTTCTTACCACTAACAATGATGCAAAATACGGTAATCACAGTTGTAACCATAACATCAAAGTTTAGACACCGCAGCACAAACGATGTCGTCGCAATTAAACAAATGATAATCATAGGTATTTTTATGGCAAAATATTCGGCTATTTTGGATGTAAAGTAGATATTAGATTCTTAAATTTGAAAGAAATTATGGTAATCAACCGTTTTGTAGCTGGTAACATTCACTCAAATACAGTATTTTGATTTCTACCTTGACTGATCCCTACATTTGAATAAGATAAAAGGTTATGATATTTATGTTTGCTAACGCCCAGCGGCTATGCCCGCCAGATAGTCAGTATTATATTTTATATTTGTAGTTTAATGAAAAATAAACAGGCAGCGCTAATGTAAAAATATAACCGTTGGGCGCTATTACCTTGAGGTTCACCAGGCATATTCTTATGCTTAATAGTCGTGGCTAGAAACTCGGCATCATAAAACGATCCATTGACCAGTAGGCTGACCGGAATCAGCCATCCGGCTACACTAGCTACTATTCTGGTGCTTTCTCTAGTGCTCGGACTTTGCATTCTCCAATCTTTATACAATTTTCCTGGTTCTAAAGAGCTACAACTGCTGCTACTATCAGTATTACTAATAGTAATTTCTGGACTGAAAGAATGCAATGTGGTATTACATCTGGAGGTCGTATCCTCCTTGTTTTTTTCATCATCATAACTGCCGTCCTTAGTTTTTGTATCGTCTAAATACATACTATTTCTAATACATACACCGATTTTAATGTCGTTTTTACACTATTATTATATAGGTGCCTTTTTCGTATGTTTATAATCAACCGTGCTTTCTTTTACACGTTATTAATATTTCCATTACTACAAATGTCAAGGCTCTAAAAAAAATCGCTTTGAAAAATATATATAAGCTTATTTTGTAACAAAGCATGTTGGTTATCCCTTCCCGCACTAAGTATTGTCTACACATCCTTTTTAGATTTGTTTGGTCATGGTTTCCTATTCTGGTGTATTGCCAAATGCAAAGCTAAAGAAATGGGATATTGCTTTTAATTGAGCGGGCAAAAATTTTGTCAAAGCTATTGGTTTATATCAATAATATATGGTACCTGCACAATAAACAAAAATCAAGCTACGAAATATTCACCAGTCTTTCCCCTCATCTCCCTACACCCTAACATTCTACACTTGATGTTACACCTATCCTTTGAAAAAACGAGAAATAATACGTATTCCTAAATAAACTAAAAATGTGGCACTGACTATAACCAACATGGTTGGCACCAATACAACATTTTATGATTGCTGAATGCTTGTCGGATCTATTTAGTTATGAAATGTGATTCAATATTATGAAGTGTATGGCCCTGTTGATCATTTATGGGTCGTTTTTGAATTTTGTGTACTTTTTTGTGTATATTTCTGTTTTTTTTTAGAAGCGTAGAAAAAACGGCTTAAATGAGGCGTAGAAAATTTTCTCGCCTCATCTACTCAAAAAAAAACAGGTTTGACTGTATCACATCCTCCTAGACTAGCTTGTAATTATCATGCTTATTCTTAACTTGTTTGATTCTGCTTTCCATCTTGACATATTTGTTAACTGACCAAGCAAAAACGCCTTTTTTATGCGAAGAATGATTTTTGGCCCAAACAAAAGGAGAGAGGGTCTAATAACTAGCTCTGGAGAAATGCCCAGACTAAATATATCAGTTTGCACTCAAACATCTAGTATATTCTGCCCGCTTAAGAAAATATCCAGTATTTTCTTCCAGATTTAAAAATCTTTTCATGTTTCGTTAGGAGCGATTGTATGTGCTTTATACAGCAAAAAACGTTCCTGGCATCTATACACCCTAAGTATTAGTGTCATGAATATAGCACTATGATTCTGAAGTTTTATAGATCAATTTTATTGTGCTACGTGAGCTACTATCAATATTATATTACAACATATATTAATCATTGAGCCGCTACAGAAGTTATTGTACTTAGATTATGTAGCTGTTGTTTCTTTTAACAGCAAAAATAATGCCCTAGCTGGCCCTGAGTTGTGAATATTTTATCTTTTCAAATGACCTATCAAGGAAAACAATTTTTTGATGAAAATAAACAGTGGTATCAACATTTACGCCTGATTTGAAATAAATGTTGGAAAAAAGTGTGTTGTCCTTTCTAAATACAATTTCCATAAAAAGAGAAAAAAATGGTTTTTCGAAATAAAAAGGCAGCGGGTAAAGCCGGGCACAACCTGGTATACCAGGATAATAAACCAGCATTCATAAAGAAGCTTTTGTCTTCAGTGCCTGAAACACCAACGATTCATTCAAAAGCGATGCAAAACCAACATGGATTCGAATTGCTTGATAAAAAGGCGAGGAGAGAACTTCGAGAAGCACATAAAACTGACTCTGAACATAGGAAGTCAACTGAATATAATAAAACTGAACAAGAAGGGTCTGATGATAGAAATAGCGAGATAATGGAACAAGCCGAAGTGGCGAAAATTATTCATAAGCCGCCAGGTAATTATTATTCTTTGAAAAATATAAAATAAAACAAAACACAGATAGTAATGTGAGATCTTGAACTTATTTGAATTGCATCTTTAGTCTTTAGGGCGAGTAAACGAAGTTTGGATATAGGCTCTAAAGCAGAGGAAAATGTATCAGACCCGAAACCGGGTCGAGGAAAAGATTCTGAGGAATCGGTTGCAAGGGGAGGATCAGAGCTGAGAAAGCCAAAAAATCGAAAAACTAATGCTGGGAGTGTTAAGAGTGTTAAAAGGAATAAAAATCTACTTTCTTTTGAGGATGAGTGAGGGCGATTGCAGAAATTTTCACTTTAATTTTTCCAATTCTGTGGATGAAGAAGCGAGAAATACAGTAAAACTCGTTTTTTATAAGCGTTAGTTAGAAACCCAGACTGTGGCATAGTTGTAATTTGTAGTTTTTAGTTTTGGAGAGACGCCTCCCATACACATTTGTACATATTTATTGTCAATATATCTACTTTATACTATGACCTTACACCTCATATATCCGGTGTATACATGGATGGAGTTTTCATTGCTTAGGTAGTTGTATGATGTCCCCCAGCAGGGGTCCGCCTTATGTTTTGTTTGTGACATGTACCCAATAAATATATCCAGGAGCTCATTGCTAGGGAAAAAGAGAAATCATTTCGGAGGGAAAGATGTTGCATTTTAGAAATACCCTGGGTAATAAGCATACAAATAATACGACAAACTGTCTTAACTCCTATGTCTTGTAGCTGAGTGGGGCTCTCAACCACAGGACATATTGGGGCATAGCTTTAATTTTGATATTTTGGAGAATTAACAAGTTTGTTTGGTTTGGAAAAAAATAAAATCGCAATTTGGTTGTTTTTCGGGCCAATGAGTAACAAACTACTGCAAATGCACATGAAGTGGGGAATTTAGTTTCCTAAATAAAAGAAATCAAACTCAACACACTTTTAATGTTATTTTTTGCAAGCATTATAATTCAAAGAAACCAAAAAACAGGCCTAACACGAACCATGTCTACAAACGAGCAAAAGAACGATTTGATTGCGCAATTCATTTTGATAAATCCTGTAGAAGAAGACAAGGCGAGATTTTATCTTGAATCCAGTAATTGGGATCTAAATGTAAGTTGTCCTGACAAGCTCTTAAAAAATTCAAAAAAATGCAAAAGAATACACCATTTTTTGCTTGTATCTATATTAATCATAAGGAAAAGTGAATGAAATTTATGCTATAATTTCCTGCCATTCATAAATAAGTGTGGAGGAGGATTATGTGCGAACTATTTAATAGTACAAATTTAAAGAAAAAATTGAATATTTAGGTTGCATTAAGTAGCTGCTATGATGAAATCGAAAATCCAGAGAGTACTGGGGCACCAAGAGCGTCTGGAAGTGCTTCAAGCCCCAGGAACCTCGAAAAGAAGGCTGGGTCTGACGATGATTATGATTATCAAGAAGGCTCCGAATCCGAGGAGTCCGAGTCGGCAATGGAGGAAGCACAGGCCAGGGTCACACGTAGTACCGGGAATAATACATTCGGCGCTCAAAGAGGCTATAAAACAAGGTTTGTTTGCTTATTTAATTTGACATTTAGTTCAGTTTCTCCACATTGAACCTCTTCCTCTTTTGGATATATTGTACAATGTGAATAACCTCAAATTATTGATATATAGATCACGAATTGCAACGTTAGATTTCGAAGAAGAGGAGAAAAGCGACAACGAGGTTGATTTTTATACTGGCGGTGAAAAAAGGTCAGTTGCACTAGGTTTATTGGTATTTGTTGTGGAATACTGGTTTATTGATAATTGGATTATTGTATCTGTGCCGATGTGCAAAGTTTTAATGAGATTAGAAACCAAAACCTTTATTGCTGATATAATAGTGGAATGGCAGTTAGGGCACCAAAATCTGAAAGAGAAGCGAATGCCAACTTGATTGAAAAGATATTGAAAAAGGCAGCAGAGTAAGAATGCGGTATTAAAAATAATTTTAAATCTTTATTAATAGTAATAATATGGATTTAGAGGTGGAAGTTCCCTAGAGCCAGAACAGACATTGAACTCCTCTGGGGCTTTTAAAGGAAAAGGTTTGTACCATGCAAATTTTGTTATTGACCCGACTCCTATTGGTATATAATAGTTGGTGATGTATTTCTATATTTCGCTGGTAATAATAATACAGGCGACTCTAGCTAAAGTCTTTTCTTATCTAAAAATAACTTGGTTTACTAGGAAGAACATTGGTCAACGATACACCTACTGAGCAAGATCACAACTCTCAAGAAACAGACTCTGAGCCTGTGATTAGAAACCTGACAATATGGAGGAATGGATTCAGTATGGACGATGGACCTCTTCACTCCAATGATGACCCCAACACGCAAGAATATTTAAGATCCATACTTGCAGGGTAAGAACGAACTTTTTCTCACTTTTTAAATTTTAATTCTATGAGCGACATCCAGCCTTTTATCTACACAACTACGCTTGTGATTTTTATACTTTTTTTCGCACCAGTAAACCCAGGATAAAAAACAAATAGATATGCTCCTACACATCTATTGAATATTCGCCCTGGGCAACACGTAGAACTTCGGGTACAGCAACGAAATAATGAAGACTATACCCCACCTCCCAAGAAGTTTGTTCCGTTTGAGGGAAGGGGGAGAAGGTTGGGCGAAGTTACGCCCAGTGTTGTGGGGGTGTCATCTTCCACTCAACCTGCTACCACTGGTATTTCTCAGTCAGCAGACAGCGAACCAATTCAAGTTGATGAAGGCTTGCCTTTCACAAAAATTCAAGTTAGGTTGTGTGATGGGTCGCGATTTACTTTAAGGCTCAACCACTTACACACTGTTGCCGATATTCGCCGCGCTATTGATATGTAAATACTTAATTTTTTGTATCCAATTTTGAGTATAAAGGGTTGGTTACCAACATGCTAAATGTAACTGCTACTTTACAAATAGGAAAAAGCCTGAGGCTGCAAAAGGAAGAAAATACGTATTGAAGACACAGTTTCCAAACGCTGTTCTCTCGGACGAAAGTGCCACCATTTCTGATGCTAAGCTTTTGCAATCTGTGGTAATCCAGCATTTGTCTTGATTACCAATATCACTGCTTGGTTGTTTTTTTCTAAATGGCTATTTTTTTTGGTACGATACCTGGAAATTGTTTATTTATCAGTGTTATTTCTCTTTTTTAAAAAAATAAACAAACTTTCCTAATTTGAACAAAGTGTCAGTAAATAGGTTTTCGGATGCAGGTATCTTTGGTTTGATCAACTACTATGGGTATGTTGCATAAACTAATGCTTGGTATCTGAATATGAGTTGTAGTATATCACTAATAGTATACTCAATCTGGTATGTTTCGTATCTAAGTCGACTGTTGAGTTTGATATAGCACTGAACGCTTTCAATTATTGTCACACACCACAGATCACTCAACTGGTCATAATTAGCATTTAATGACTAGCATTAAATAATCTTTGTATGTTGAGAATGTGAATATCTCTTTCCTTGCACCTCTTTGACCACCCTGCCCGGTAATGACAATCAAATAAAATACATTTTGTGTGTGATTAATGGTTGTAAGATCTAACTGTCAAAACAAAGCCTATCCTTTTCTAAAACGCAATTGATTCGCTATAAAAGCAATTAAAAATGAATTGTTGAAGTCGCAAAAAAGAATGCCTAATGAGTGGATCGAACACTCGACCTTTGGTTTACAAGACCAACGCTCTACCACTGAGCTAATCAGGCAAACAGTGCCTTCTGTCGGAATCGAACCGACGACCTTCTGCTTACTAGGCAGACGCTCTGCCAACTGAGCCAAGAAGGCTACTTTTTTTGTAACATTTTTATAACAATTTGTTTCATATGCCAGCTATATAATTTATTAGTTATCTGAATCTTTTGATTTTAAATACAATACATACAAATATAACTACGTAAAACTACTCATTCTAACTAGAAAACATTATTCTAATAGTTTTTATTAGAATTGGCATCATATCTTTTGTACAAGTTAAAATTTGACATTGATTTCGCAAGCATTGCGAGAGTACCACCATCATGAGCACTGGTTAGTATTTATTGGTTATGGAATATACACATAGTGTAATATATGACCTACTTTACTAAATCAAGATTAAAGTATCTGCAACACTTATACAACGGTATAAAAACAGGTGTTCTAACACAGGAATTTTAATTGCGTTTTGCCGAACTGTTGGTTTGTTGATTAAATTATTATACAGCTTAAGTCGTGCCTATTTTTGTAAATAAAGTTTCTAGTGTAATAAAAGAACAAGAAAGCATTAACTTTTATAAAGATAGCAACCAACTCTATTTTAAATCATATATTATTATGTAGATTTACCTTTCTCATACTGTGTGATTTTTAGCTTTTTTAAGGAGTATGGCTAACTGTAATTGTGCCTATTGTGGAATAAAGCTTTATTTTAAGATTTATCATTGAGAGTAACATGAAGACTTACTATTTAATAAAGTAGGTTCATATTGTTATTGAACACAGGATGATTATACATGAGATTACGTGTATTAAAAAGGTCTGATCTCAAACAAAGTATAGAAACACAGATCAGTTACAAAGTCTCAACACGTTGATATTATAAATGCTATACAAAAAATGCTACTTGTACCACTAATACTGCGTGTTTAGCACATATCTGAGGTGCTGAAAAATCCCATGACAAAAAATATAATGGAATCAACATTCAATAATATACACATTAGTGTATAGGCTAGCTCACCACCGACAGGACTTGTGGGCCTAAGCATAATGAAAAGATACACTTGCTGTTATTTCTTTTACACTATCGCGGTTACACATGCCCTCTGAACAAGACTAATAAAGCAGATATAACCTTGGTATTTATGCCACTGGTGGTTTTTCTATTCTTGATTATTTATACACACCATTTCAAACGGGAGCTACATCTAGTGATTTATAGTATCCATTCTTGTTTCTTTCTGGGTACTAGATTTCCGTTATTCTTGTGTAATGTAGCACTATTCAAGTCTTAACCATCAAATTATAGACATCTACGAGTTGATGAATATTTTTAATTTTCTTGGTGGGCGAGCTTTTTAGTTTGTCTATTTTTCAACCATTTTACAAACTAATAAAATGTATCTATACAATCAACGAGTGGGAGTAAAAGTTGGCATCCCTTGTGTCTAAACACAGGTTGTTCTTGTGGATTGTGGTAGAGAATACTGCCCCAGGAATCGCTAATACCTGCAAACTTTGTATTTCTTTTATTGGAAAGGTAGGTATTATTGTGATGGAAAAAAAACGGGAAACCAACCTTGAAAAAAACCCATCCAATGTAAAGTTATTGCTTGTACCTTTTAAAAGCGGGTTCTTGTATCTAAACCAGACTCATGTTGATAAAAGTTGAAAAGACACTTGAAAATGATTTATTGATATTGGAGCGCGGAGTTAATGCACCATAAAATACATTCAACTCAATGGATAAGTATAAGTATAAGTAACCTCACAAGATTAAATGGATTCTTCAAATCAGGCTTTCATGGTTTGCTTCAACTTTATGGATGGCAGGTGTTTGCAATAACAAAGAAAAATTTACTGGAAGAAATGCAAGGGTTAGTGTATATGATATCGTTTAACCTCTTATACCAAACGTTGTATGTATTTTCAATTTTTGCTTCTTTCATTCACTCATTCAGTATGTTTTGTAAGATAAAGTAGGTAGAGCGACTTTACTTATTGTTTAGAACGGGAATATAGTTTAGTTTAAGGTAAAATATTATCCAAAGACAAGCGCCAGGTAGTATTCGCAATATTACCAAAGACAGTCATTTTTCATACAGGTATAAGCAGTGATGCTCTCAATCCATAAACTTTAGAAACAAATCTGCCTTTTTATACCAAACTTTTCACCCCATCCCCCCAGCACATTAGGTGTAGTGTGATATGGAAAAAAATTTTTTTTTATCATTTAGGTGTGGTAGATCAAATACATCTCAATGGCTCCATTTGAATTGGAAAATCAAGTTGCCAACCGCCCAATGGCTTTTCTACAAAATCAAAGTCATTGCGAAAATTTCTGCAATGAAAAATTCTTGTTTATCCTTGATAACGCCCCTACCAAACCCAACTTTGGAGCCGCTTAAAATCAAATTCAAAGCTATACAAAAAAAAAAGTACTGTCCTCTTGACTTTAGATTTTGGTATATTTGAGGAATCATGAATGTAGGTGCAAGGCGAATGTCAATACTGAAGGGGCCACTGTTTGTCCGATGCGCGCGTCTACCACTAGATTCACGTGCTTTTGCAACTTCGGTGCGGGCTCTTGATCAAACAGCAAAAACAAATTACAATCCATATAAGAGAAGCAACGACGGAAGTAGATCGGCAACAGTACAGGGAAAAAATTCACCAAGATATATCCCCGATTCAGCGGCGTATTTCACAGGAAAAGCTAGATTGAACGATATACTTGTAGGAATCGAAAAATTGCTCCAGGAAAACAAAGGATATTACAACCATACAAACCAAGAAGTTAACAAGGGATTCTGGATTGACAAAAAAAAGCTAGAGCTCAAGATAGAGACCAAATTAAACGATTCCGAGTATGAAAAGCTCATTTCAAAGGTTGGGGAATGCAGATTTATTGGGCTCAATGAAAACAATTATCAGGAGATTGAAAAAGTGATAGACTTTTTTAGATCCGAAGAAAGTAAAAAGGGGGAAAAGAATGAAAATGCTGATAACGATGCCCTAGAGGACCCGATTGAAGGCGCTAAAAAACATCGAAATCCACTAGTTGGCTACAAAGATGATCTTGGAAGATTCTATGCTTTGGGCAGACGTAAAAGTTCACAATCTCGTGTATGGGTGGTTCCAGCTGAATCTTCCGAAAGTACTGGGCCTGGAGAATTGTTTATAAACGGAAAGCCACTGGGCGAGTATTTTATTAACTTCTACGACAGTGAATCTGTGCTTTTCCCCCTGAAGTTGACGTCAACCTTGGGAAAATACAATATATGGGTACGCACAAGAGGAGGTGGGCGCACCGGTCAAGCAGAGTCTGCAGCTTTGGCTATTTCTAGGGCATTGTCGATTGCTGACCCCAGCATCAAAGGCACGCTATCGGATGGTAAGAAAAAATTTATAAACCACATTTATATATCATTTTATGCGTTTGTGTACATTCTATTTGGTAGTGCACAAGTGTAAATTACTGGTACCTATAACGTTGATTCATAAAACTTACTTTTACAATTTTCTCGATAGCCAAATGCCTGGAATCAGATATACGTAGAGTTGAACGAAAGAAGACAGGTCAACCCAAAGCCAGAAAGAAGTATACATGGTATGTATTGAAAATAATGGTCATGTTTCTAATATATTATATGTTTACACCTGCTTATAAAATGTACTGGACACTAACTCTTTAATGTTACTGAAATAGGGTCAAACGTTAATCTCTTGCTTTTCCGTAGCCGTGTTGATTTCTATGGCTTAGTCAACTTGTTATTTTCAACCGTTCAGAATATTTTCAGTTTACCATTTATACAAATATACAAGAATATTTCGAATAAAGTTACTATAGAACTTGAGTGTGAACAATAAAAAAAACATCTCCCCTCAAATAGAAAACGATTTGATTATAGAAAGCCTCCACCAACATCTCTTTCATTTATTCTTAATGGTATATGTATTGGAAGGGTGGGGGAAGACACCCTTTCCGGCAACACATTCCAGTATTTGGACACTGCACTATAAAATGACCAGAAAAAGTTACTTGGTTGTGTGGTTTCGCTTTGAAAATTGTGGAATTTGTTCAAATTGGTATCACCTATTTTCGGCGATATGATTTATAAATCAACTATTCAAAAATATCTTCTAATACATACACTAAAAATAATCATCATATATTGACACATATCATTAAATGGACGTGCAATAAGTACACACGCAGTGGTGTTTCATCCCTTGCCGAGCAGCGGATGGGTAGAACTCTGCTCTAGTATCTACTCTTGTTCGTTATCCAGCATTGTTGATGGCATAAAAAATAGCGCATTTGCACAAAGCAAGCTTTTTATATATATAGCTATGTTGATAAAGTTCAACACTGAGGCAATGATTGGAGTAGGATTACTCAACAACATTGCTAAGCGAAGTACCACTGGTATAGAAACAGTAGCAAACAACACGAATACCCATGGGACAACTAGCGCCAGTAAATAACTGTAGCTGTGTGTGACAAAGTCACTTTTTTCAGCAATTACGAGATCCTGGTCTTTACATAAGTCTATGTCTATATCTAGCTGGTGCTTTTCATTCCTTTCTGTCATTTCTTGCGATCCGCAGACTAGTGGTAGTGAAGACAAGTGTTTATTTATGTTTTCACATTTTTCATGTGGATGGGGTTCTCCCAAGATAACTTTGTCCTTCAAGTAGAGATCATTCTCCAATAATCCAAAGCCTGCCTTTCTTCTATTTGGAACCAGCACCGAAACAAGAACGCACAGCCCGACTACTGCTGTGATTATGGACCACAAATCGACCATGGCAACCTCTGTGATGTTTTTTATGAGCTCACTGTAAAAATCTATGAATATACCCTTGCTTGAATTATGCCCAATCAGTGACATTAGTACTGGAGAGGTAACAAACAACGAGATACATAGTATTTCGACTATTCCGATATCGAATATGCACAATACTTCATAAAAGAATGTGTTCTTGGAGTGTGACTTATTCTCACATATTATTGAGGTCAATAACAAATTATAGAATATTTTACTGGAGTAATATATCCATACATTGGCTTTGCAATACCATGGGAAATATTTCGTATCAATAAAAAGTTCAGTAAAGGTATCTGAATATATTGTACATGTCTCTGAAAGTAGCAGAAATACACCAAGTGCAAGAATCTTTCGGAGAAGGTTGGATTTTTCCTCTGTATTTGATCCCGATGTATGTGCACAAAGACAGGCAACTATTATTATCGCGCTTGCTACAACCAACGTGCACTCAAGCAAAATCCAGCTTGTAGTGTCCATATTTCGTTATATTTATATCTTTTATTCTTAGCGTTACTGTGTTTTGCTTTGTTTATACAGGCTAAGTATTAATTCGTGTATGTGTTAATATTTGTTCGTGAACTGATCGTATATTCCTTTACACTAAAGGTCCGTTTTTTGTGGGTCTGGGTATTATAAACTAAAGTAACGTAAAACGTAATAGAGGGGGAGGAGATATCATAAATATATATTATCCTTGCTTTTTTAGCTATCGAGTTCTGAAGGTTCTAATATATATAATCACACTAGATAGTGGCAGGTTGCAAAAAATGTGTACTTGCTATATAATCAGGGATTTTAACTGAGAGGCCAGATGCTCTGACCTACAACAATCAATTTAGCTAATTATCAAATTCGCATGAGTACCAGAAAATCATTTGTAATTAGTTGAAGTTCATATTTTTAATAAGCTCCTCCTACAAAGCAACAATTGAGACAATATTGAAAAAATGCCTGGATTTTTTTCAGGTAAACCAATAGTTTGCGTATAGAATCCCCAAATGGTATGGTATTTTACACAAGATTGCTCACTAACAAAAGTAAAGTTTTTAGGAAAAGAGGCAGTTAAAAAAACGAAATCACTCAAATAAACCTCATAGTTAATCATGGAAGACTTTAAACGGTTTTTAGATGTTCTCCTTTTTATATAATGTCCCTAAAAAAAAAAAACAATGCTCAAACACCCGCAGCAATTTCCATAGAATGGCACAGATACTCCAATTAAGCATTTTTGAAGCATGTTTATTGGCTAAAACTCAAAATCATAACATTGTATTAGATACGAAAAAATAAAATAATGGCTTCGTCGAATCCTTTAGGTCAGACAACATGGTCAAAAAAAGAAATAGTAGATAATAAATGTTTCTTGAACAATTTGGTAATCTCGCTTTAACATACAATTGTTCTGATAGGGTTACATCCGAGATAGTTACACTTATCAGTAACCTCAAAATTTTTCAGTTGCCAGTAAAAAAAAATCACTGAGTAATAGTTGCTAAATGCTATTGGATTTTTTACTAATAGTGCTACAGAGTAAAAAGTTTGTTAATTGCGAAACAGCCACTATACGTACACTTCCAGTCAAATATATTTAGGAGAGATAAAATGTGGTAAATGTATCCGAAATGTATGAACACAAAGCTTGAGAGTCGAATGTGATTGTAATATTAATACCAATATTGCTGCCTCCTGAATTGGCACACCTAAAAATAAGCTAATACAACTCGCGTAAGCTGCAGTTGCTACTATAGCAATATTTAGTCTATTTGGATAACTATAGTACATGATATATGATGAATAGTTATGGTTATGGTTATGGTTATGGTTATCATTAAATAAAACCCAATCGCAGCATGACTCAGTATTGATGAAAAAATGCTAGCAATAGCACATTACCAACACTATATTTATCGAAGACTTGTTTTTGATAATGGATGAATCTACCTAGCTTATGTTTATTTTGGAGGTAGTCTGACTTATGTAGTATGTTAAGTGAAATTAAATAACGCCATGTGGTGCATCATTATGGTAATGTTAAAACATCGATCTGAAGCGAATGATACACCATCAAACCAAATGAAAATATCATGTCGCTCTACTTATTCTTGAAGGATATTTTTACAAGTATTACACATTAATTCGCAGTAAGAACATACCAAGTGTTGTGTGGTTTTGTAGTAAAGGTCTTTTAAAGTGTAAAGCTAGAAGAAAATAAAAAGTGAATAGGATCTGTCTTTTGTTTTTGAGCGAATTAACTTCTCTTCTTCCCCCGCTAGCCAATAGTCTAGCAAAATTTATGGATGTGTCAAAGATTTGTGTAAAAACTTGTGGCATTAATAAAAGGCATTAAAAAGCGCAAAGTAGCTTATTCTCAACTAAAGTAGCTATCTCGACAAAATGAAGATCAATGACAGCAAAGTAAAAGTAATAGAACGAAGGAAATGGCACGAATTTCAAAAAAACGAAATCCAGCTCAAAGAGATAGAAAGTGCTGAGGTGAGCAGAGAGTGTAGGAGCAAAGGAATGGCAAACTTATTATTGATGTTGGATAATCTGAACGCCGATGATCAGAGTAGCAGACATGACGTATTGTTGGAGGCAGAAAAGTATCTGTGGAGGAGAGAGGAACAGGTGTTGGGAATTGATCAGCGAGAAATTGTACGGGATCTTCAGAAATTCAGGGTAGAGGACGAAACAAAAGGCGGAAATGAGAAATGTATGGGGTTGAATGTCTTTAATGAGATTATGTTTGAGGAAATTGAAAAGGAAATCAATAGAGTATACGATATTCAGGGCGAGTTAAAACAAAACATGAGCGATATAGAAATTAAACAGGTACGAGAAACAATCGTAGAGAGACGGGATAGTAATGGACAAATGCATGACAATAGCGGTAATGGCGGCAATGTGGCAATGTTTGATCAAAGAAAAGTCATTAGAAACAGTAATGTTGCGATGCCAAAGAGAGCAATTTCAGAGGAAGGTACGATAAACAGAGAAATTAGCAAAAAAGTAAGAGAGGATGTAAAAGTAGGTGGGGAGCAGGAGAAGGATGAAGAATGTGCAAGAGGCAGCGAGTTTATAAGTGCCCGGCAACAATACAGAATCGAACAAGAGAACAAAAGACAAAGGCAAAGCAACGAAGCAATGGGTAATAACAAGAGAAGTTTGGGCATGAGAAGATTTAATCCACCACTGATAAGGAGGAACACGGGGGCAGATGAATTTGAAGAAATGAAAGCAGAAGTCGGGGTATATATCAGCGATACTAAAAAACCTCAAAAGAAAGAGTCTAGAAATGAAGGGAAAGAGGGGAAAGCAGACAAAGAGCCAGAGGTGGAAATGGATGAAAGGTACAAAAATGTTGACAAAAAAATGATTGAAATGATTGAAAACGAGATTAGGGGAAATGTAAAAGAAGTCAAATGGGAGGACATAGCAGGATTGGAACATGCCAAGCGGACAGTAATGGAAATGGTTGTGTGGCCAATGGCACGCCCGGATATATTTTCTGGACTGCGAGGGCCGCCGAAGGGGCTTCTACTATTTGGACCACCGGGGACAGGAAAAACACTGATAGGGCGATGTATAGCCACGCAGAGTAAAGCTACATTCTTCAGCATAAGTTGCAGTAGTTTAACAAGTAAGTGGGTGGGAGAGGGGGAAAAGATGGTACGCGCAATGTTTGCTGTAGCGAGAGTACACCAACCCAGCGTAATATTTATTGATGAAATTGACAGTTTGCTAACACAGCGGAGTGAAAGCGAGAATGAGGCGAGCAGAAGAATCAAGACAGAGTTCTTGGTGCAGTTTGATGGGGTAGGGAGTGGAGAAGACAGTAAGGGAGAGCGGGTGCTGATCATTGGAGCAACGAATAGGCCATATGAAATCGACGAAGCAGCAAGGCGTAGGTTTCGAAAAAGGCTGTATGTTCCACTGCCCGAATTGAGCGGGCGAATTGCATTAATCAGCAACCTAATGGCAAAGGAAAACCACCAATTGGACAAGGAGCAAATTGAGGAGCTGGGGAAACTAACAGAGGGATATTCTGGGTCGGATATCGACGGACTATGCCGAGAAGCAGCATTGGGTCCTGTTAGAAATTTGTTTTCAATGTCAGACATGCTGACAGAAAATGGCAGAGGCGGGCTTGAAAGCATCAATGCGGATAGTGTCGAGCCGATCAGATTTGAACACTTTTTAGCAGCAATGAAACAGATTAGGCCAAGCGTAAACCAGAAGGATCTGAAAGTTTATGAAGATTGGGATGAAATATTTGGGAGTAAATCTGCCGTTTAGTACATATAACTTTTTTTTATTCTTTAGTGTTTAAATTTGGCTGTTTATTCTGTACCAATATAATGCTAGTAATAACAATAAAATATTAAAAAGCGGAACAATGTGTTAGAAGACTATAGCTCTTCATCCTCGTCTTCATCTTCCTGGCTTTCGAGATCTGAATCGACGTCCATAGTGTTTCCGTGGGGTTCGTCGCCATCATCACTGCTATCAGAGTTCTCATTCTCGCTATCTGATTCGCTATTTTCGGACTGAGAGGCGTTGCTATCAGAAGCAGAGTCAGAGTTAGAGTCGTATTCAGAATCAGAACCACGTTCGGATCCGGAGCCAAAGTCGGAATCGGCCTCGGACTCAGAGCCAGAGACAGCGCTCAAACCTTGATCAACTCCGTTCTCGCTAATAACCTTAAATTCATCAGATCTGCTAGATTTTTTCGACTTTTTATCGCCCGACTCTGCAAACATAGAAAAGCCCTTTTTGGCTTGACTTTGGAATCTGAAAAATTCCAATCTAGAGTTCAGCTTAATCAGGCTCTGTTGCTGGTTTGTAACTCTACTAGAGATCAAAAAGTATAAACTAGAAAACAAATCCACAAGGTATGGGAGCGTGGCTAAATAGCTCGCGTGCAGAACCAACACAGACTTGATCCATGGAACCAACACAGCTGATCTGTTGGGGTTACGTTGGTATCTTTCTACCAGCAAATTCAAAAATGGAACTACAAACTCTTGAGATGGAAGCATATACACTGTTTGGTTGACTAGCTGGGGGTTGTATGAATATTTCAATACAGTTTCCAACAGCTCCTTATCATTAGTCGAGATGGACTGGACCAAGACTCTCAGTAAACTACCGGCATTATGTCTTTGGGCTTCCTTGTTTTTGTTCAGCTTTTGGATTGCCGTCTGCTGCTTCCCATTAAGTTGCGTTGATTGTAGCTGTAGCGACTTCAACCTATTTTCCAAACTTGTCGAGTTATCCAAACTGGAGTAAACATCTGCCTTCTTTTCGCTGTATTTGCTGGTTAAGGCTATGCTGTTATTACCTTGTGCTTTCCCTTTACTGTTATCTTTTACTATTGTTGTTGATCCCTCATCGCTGAATGCTTTGACCAGCTCAAACTCTACCTTATCCTTTCCAACTTGTTTTCCTATTTTTACTTGATCTCCTGAAATAATTTCTACAAATTTAATGTTTCCACTGTTTCCTTGATTATCCACCAAGTGTATACTTTTCATTTCCTCTTGACCGACTTCTTTATCTGTGGCTTCATCTTCATCGCCTTGTTTCCAGTATTTCACTTGTCCATTTTCTAGGAGTACCGCTATCAAACTTGTCTTTGAGTTCCCTCCAACTGCCACATTTTTGATACGCTCTTCAAACACATGAACCTTTTTGTGCCTAACCTCCTGGTCATCCGCTATGCTCATTCCCACTTCCCATAGATTTATTGAATTGTCCTTTTCCGCCAAGGTAACTAAACCTTTGCCTGCAAAAAAGCTCATTTCCTTGATCTTCTCCTGCCCACAGCTTACGCTATCACCAACTCGTGTCTGTGATGGAATGTCAATTACAGTCAGCTTCTCCCCTCCTAGTACGATCTTATCATGGTCCAAGCTAACAGATAATTTTTCCACGTTCTTCACACCTGTCTTTATCTCGGCTACAACCTTCTCTTCAACTACATCCCATTCTAAAATCAGTCCCTTTCTATCTACGCTATACAACCTATATTCTCCAAGACCTGTTTTTACAAACTCGACGTCCTTAACTTCCTCGCTGTGGCCCCCTTTTAAAATCCCTACTATGTTACCATGCTGTACCGAATAGATCTCAATGTCGCCATTTCTTTTTCCTACAGCTAATACCTTGCTTACTCCCCCGATATCTCTCAATCTCAGCTCTATTTTTTTTTCAGACTCATCAGCTCCATCCCCGTTCTCTGTCTCTCCTCTTCTCCTCTTCTTTCTATTTCCAGCTTTGTTTTCATTTTCGGTATTTTCCACCTCTCCCCATCTAACGCAGTTTACTCCGTTTTTTTTACTTCTCTCAAACTGCCACTCTTTGATCATCTCACCGGTTGTCACTCTATGGATTTTAACTATATCCCGGTCTGCACCTCTCTTAACTACAGCCAAGTACTCAGCCGCGCCTTCATATTGTCCTCGTCCTCTCAGCTTGTTGTCAAAAGCATAGATTTCTTGGGCCTCAATCTCGCTCTTTACCTCGGTTGATCTCGTTTCAATCACGCCCTTTCTAACTTTTCCTTTAGCCATTTTCTATTATCTATAAAATATTTACAAATGTGAACTAGATATTACTTGTTCCCTTTTTTATCGTTTGTTTCCTTTTTATTTTTAAATTATACTTTTGATCTTTGTCTAATTGCTTTAAGTCTAGTTACAATATGCTTGAAGGCCACTTTGACTTTTTTTTTCTTGGATTATTTCCTTCAATTTACAAGCTGACAAGAAAAAAAAATTTTTTTTGCATCATTTTGTTTGGCTATAAAAGTTTTCAAACAGATCAAATTCAAAAAAAAATTTTTTTAATGCCATTCGCGCTAATTCATCTTGATTCACTGTGGTTAAATGAAACGATCTAGCAGGACACAGCTAGAACATATGATAATTACATTAGATATTTTGTTCTCAATAAAAGCGTAATATTTGTATTATAAACCTGGCCTCAGACTTATTTCTGTACTAACTGTAAAAGTAGAAAGCGAGTGTTTTGTGATACTGGTAAGACTATGATAAAGGTATGCTTAGCTTGAAAAGCAATATACCAAGTGATCAAAATCATAATATGATTTCTATCCCTTAGATTTTAACCTAAAGAATGTGTTTTCTGTGTGATACTAAAGCTTAAATACTTCACGTGAGTTTGATGGATATGCGTTTATGGATAATATTTTCATTTTTTATGTATTCCAATATAAAGGAATAGAATCCGCAAAAACAGGGTCATAAATAGAGAAGCATGAAAGTAACCTTTCTGTGCTTGCAGTGTTGCATAAAAACTAGCATGTTTCGTATTCTTACATTGGCTCTTTGTGGTGAGAGCTGGTACTGGTACTTGAGCCACAAAGAAATACTAGTTTTTTTACGTATTTTCAACTGTGCACTGATAAAGTATATTCAGACTTGGCCATTTAAATCCGCTATTTACAAAAAATTTCGAAGTTATACTTTATAGCACGTGACTTAGTGAATTTGATATTAGATTGAAAGCTGTATAAAGGTGCCATGATTGAAATCAGGCGAACCTATTCAAAAATTATTGCTCTGGTAGACTCACACTCCAGATCAAATGCAAAGCAAATGGTGAAAATAACTCTTACCCTGTTCTTGTTCACCCAGCGCGTTTTGAGTCTACGGCAATTAGCAGCGTGACGAGTTGTGATGGGAAACAGTATTACTTGTTCAATCACATGATTTATCTTCACAGCAACACAGTCAGCTTTTAGTGCTAATAGCTATTGTTGCTGGTACATGGGAATGAAGACGAGATTCATCGTGTATTTATAATAACCAGATTTGGAAACATTTTCTATGTTTAATTCATCTTGTGCATGGATGCTGGTATCGATATACTATTGGAACAAAGATAAATAACATATCCAGAACCGGAAAAGTTAATAGCACCACAGCGGAAGCATAGAACCAAATGTACAGCAATCAACACGAACCAGATGGTTATTTTGACTCTAAATTGGCTAAATATATCTTGTTTAGCAAGGGAAAAGGTTTATACTTATTGATGTTTGTTACACAGGAACGAATGGGCATGTGTCAAGATTTGAAAATTAACTTGCTTTTCTAAAATGCGTTGTTTATGTAATATATTTAATGAGAAAAACTCGGAGTTATAGATGGCATTTTTAGATTAACAAAAAAAAACAATTCCAGTGTATTTTCTTTTGAGTGAAAAGTAATATCCGTACCTCATTTGATGAGTAATCCAAGTTTAGTTACATTGGGGGTAAGGTATGTTTGTACTAGTGTTGAGGAGTGAGAAAAGTAAAATAAAAAAAAGTACTCGATGAAATTGAGGCAAATATTCGGTCAAAGTAGTATCAGTCCAAAAGATATATCTAAAATATTGATCAACATCTCTCTTTATGAAGCGGTTGGTCTCATGATGCGTAAATTGGTCACATACACCAACAAAGTCGTAAAAATAAAAAGGGAGCACTCGTGTAAATATCTCACATGGATGGCCTATTATTTTTGTTAGAGATAAGTTGCCCTAAAATTGTTTTTAACAGAAAGACAACTGTTCTCAATGCAGCACGGGGTTGGAATTAGGGGGTAGTGATAAATAGATGTGGACGAGTTTGATGTTACAAGTTAGAAATGGTTACAGATCGTAGTTTGTAGCATGAAAATGGATTATAAACTGGCTGATAAAGCCAACCTGTAACTGAGCATTTTTTTCAAAAAGAAAAGTAAGGGGCCAATAAATTGGCAAACGGTGTTTGCACCCTCCTAATAACAATACAGGTAATTAGGAGTAGAAAGGGGGTCGGAAAGGGGAGGTTGGGAGAGGAGAGGAGAGGAGAGATTTCAGGTATTTTATGTGAACAGCGTACTTTCAGAAAAATAGAATCCCTGATGTCAAAAGGAGAAGTAGCAGGAATTGGTTGATATCGTCACGCTTGTAATTGGCCAGATATACACAGCAAATTTCACATGCAATTTTTTTGTGGTTATGAAACCATGAATTGGATAAATTGACAGGGGTTTATACGATCCAAGAAAACCACAAAAAGGGGGCTAATGCTATTCGATATTAACTTTATGAACTGATAATAATGATGACATTTGCTCAAAAGTATGCTGTATTGAGGATTGAGATAATAGGCCGAAAAAAGGGTCGTGTGTGAGGTTATTAAATTCCGAAAATATACGCGACGGGTTTAAATTGTGTTGTATACAACTGGTGATTTTCTCTTGATTTACATGTATGTAAGAGCAAAATTTAATTTGATGTTGGAGGAAATTTACCTAAAGGACAAAACTCAAAGAAAATATATGCTGAAGCACCGATTGCTATTAAAACAGCAGAGACAATGGTTTCACAATTCTATTTAGAGTAGGGCACATGATAGAATAGATAAGAAAAGCAAGGCAGGAGTGCATGTATTGGTGCAAATCGGCGTGGATTGTGCTGCATCTAAGTGAAAAGTACAATTGTTGTTTTTGGATATCTTTTTTTGGTTTAATTAAAACTAACTAATTACTAAACACAAAATTTAATTTATAAAGCCGAATGGTTGTTATACAATTCAAAGAACTAAAATTTATGTATAAAGTAGATAAAGTTTGTGCAAATCCACATTATCGTACCATTATTAGTGGGTCGTTAAAAAAAAGCGTGACAAGACAATAAAAAATATTTTTTACAGTTGCAGCCGAGATTCTAATATAGCAAGACGAAACCAAAGTCACCTCAACACCACTTTCTTCAATAAAGTTGAATAGTACTGAGTATTCCCTGAAAAGTGTGGTTATATTTGTGTGTTGGGAAAATAACTATATGTAAGGCCAGAAAGAACAGGCTGATACTAGCACCTAGATTAAATCGTTGAAGTTTGACAAATTAGCCCAAATATATTATGAAATTAAGACACATTTTATTTATGTTTGATTCATTACAAAGTTCGCGGACAAAAAACAGCAAAAAATAAATAAAAAACAGGGAGGAAGGTGGATCAGCTTTTGTAAACTAAAGGATTATTGGTGCTTTAAGCACTTTTATTTTATGTATTTTTGTACAAGTAATTGTTTCGCTATTAATAATTAAGCTTTTACAGGCCACCATTCTAGGACAACATAACATTTTACTAATAATAATCAGGCTTGAAAACATGGCTGTAGTAGGGATATCTTGAATGGGCAATATTTTTGAGTAAATAATGACAAAAAAGGCTAGTGGATTTAAAAACGAACAGACTTTATTCAAATTAATGGAACAAATTTTTTTCAGCCCTAGCAGGATGTATTTTGGAATGCTATAGGTATATTGGTAACAAAAAAATTTTTTTTTTAATCTTTGGCATATTAAGGTTATTATTAAGGAATTATATTAGATACAATAAACACATTGAGCTGGAAGTTGACTGGGTGGTTCAAAATAAAATAACCAGGAGGTGAGTATGTGATTTGTTTTACCTGACTACAAGTATTGATATGGTTTTTTTTCGCTAGTAATCACGGAACCATTTTTTTCACATCTAGGACAAATTGGTAAGATGGTAAATCAGGAAAATTAAAAAGAATGTAAAACAGTGAATAGGACATTGATTTGTTTATGGTTGAGCTATTGGTAATACAAAAAAAGGTCAGATCATTTGAAAGAGAATGAGATTGCAACTCGGAGTAAAAAGTTGGTGGTTGTTAGCCTGGTGGCCTGGTGGCCTGAGAGTTTTTGCAAAATAGGCTTTAATTTGTTGTTAAAATAACAAGCCTGATAAACGCGCTCGTTTTTTTTGAAAATATAAAATGAAAACAGTACAAACAATTGGATAATGTTCCAACATTTGTAAAACTAACCTAAAAAGTAAAAAAGGATGAACATAAAAATCATGAATTTACAAAAAGTGAAAAATTATAAAGTGTGAGACTCATTTACTAATGTGTGACAGGCAAAGTGTCTAATGGATTGGGTTGTTGAGTTTATTATATGTCATGATTGGAAGATAAATTTGAACACTGTTGTAGCGTTTTTAGATTTAGCAGCTATTGGGTTTAAATTTTAATAGTAGTTGCAGATTCGCCCTGCATTGACAAACCGGGCGAATAATTTCTCGAATAGATAAAAATTAAAAATTTAATTGCTTTTGTAATTCGGTCTGGATTTAAATGAAGATTTGAAACGAAACAATTCCATTAGTAAGTTATTTTGGGTTATATGACCACCTTGATCCTAGAAATAATGATACTAAATGAGCAAGGAGAATTTATGGGGGTTTTTTTAGGCAGCGTATAAAAAAATGAACTACAAATTATATTTACGCATGATTATATTTACGTCGGCGAATCCCAAAGATTCCCTGGACAATCAGTAACAAAAATTGAAAAAAAAATAGATGATTTTGTTTACAAAATTATTATAATTACGATTTATTCTTTCATTTGGAACTAAATATCAGTACATTCAAGCAAATGTTGTTATTACGTAATAGTTAATAAACAAAATAAATCACAAGTGCAAAAAAGGGCGTATATTATCTATTAACGGGTTATAGTTTGTGAGGTGCAAGCTCTAGAGTGAAGTTGCCTAAATATAGTTGTGTTGCTCAAACCATGCTACAAATGGTAGAGAGGGAAAAAAAAATAGCACCACAACAAAAGTAAAAAAAAAAAAGTTCAGTATTCACAAAAGATAAAAAAGCTTTTCATTATTTTTTTTGAAGCAAAGGTATAAATATGTAGAGGTGGAACCCATCCAAGCAGAAGGTTGACCTCACAAAAAAAAGTCAATTAATCCCTTTAAGTATTCATTATTGATATTAAAAGAACAACTAATACTAATCAACAAAAGATATTAAAATAAAGCAAAAATGGGACTCAGCTATAGGAGTGCTCTCACCCAAGTTGTAATCTTGGGTTTCATTTGTTTCTGCTGCCCTGGTATGTTCAATGCCCTCAACAGTATGGGAGGTGGTGGACAAATCGATTCTAGCACAGGATCAAAGGCAAACACAGCTCTTTATGTAACCTTTACAATTTTCGGATTGTTGGGAGGTGCCATTGTTAACATTATTGGTGTAAGACTTTCCCTCTGTGTCTCAGGATTGACCTATGCATTGTACTCAGGATCATATGTCTACTACAATAACACACAAAACTCATGGTTCACCGTCGCTGCTGGAGCAATCTTGGGAATTGGTGCTGGTGTATTGTGGGCTGGACAAGGTATGATTATGACCTCATATCCACTTGAAAAGGACAAAGGAAAGTACATTTCAGTCTTCTGGGTTATTTTCAACTTGGGAGGTATGCTTGGAAGTATTATCCCAATTGCCACCGGTAAATCATCAGAATCGCTACCAACCTCAGGATATATTGCATTCTTGGTTTTGGAATGCTTTGGATCTTTCCTCGCATTGGCACTAGCACCACCAAGCAAAGTCATTCGATCAGATGGAAGCAACGTTGTCATCTCCGCGCACGGTGGATGGGGAGATGAAGTCAGAAAGGTTATTGGTCTCTTCGGAAACAAGAGAATGATTCTTATTTTGTTTATGAGTTTCTCATCAAACTTCTTTTATTCATACCAATTCAACTACTACAACGGAAGAAACTTTACCACCGACTCGAAAGGATTCAACAGCATCTTCTACTGGGGATCCCAGATGATTGGATCAGTTCTCATTGGATTTGTTTTGGACTCAAAGATGTCACGTAAGACTAGAGCATACATTGGCACAACAATTGTAGTTGTATTCTTCAACTTGGTATGGCTTCTAACCCACTTTGAACAAAAGAGACTTACAAAGATTATTACAGATAACGGAAACATCACTGATTCTGAAAAATACTTGAGATTGGACTACAAGACAAGTGGAAAGACCTACGCCTGGCCAATCATTTTGTACGCATTCATGGGACTCGCAGATGCTATCTGGCAAAATCTTGCATACTGGCTCATTGGTGCCATGAGTAACGACAGTACTGTTCTTTCAAGATATGTTGGTTTCTACAAGAGTATTCAATCATTCGGAGGTGCTATTTCCTGGGCCATTGATGTAGCTAAAATGAGCATGACTGGACAATTTATTTTCAACTGGGTTGTTCTTGATCTGTCGGTACCATTTATGTTCTACCTGTGTAGCATCACCACTGAGACTAGTGAGGAACCCGAAAAGCCTGATTATGAGGATAAGAGCTAATTTATCTGTTATTTGAATTTAAGGATATATTTTTAATTAGCAAATGTTAGCTTTTACAACTCTCGATTTTGAATAAAATAAAATAAATTATAATATTATAGTAATTGGGTGATAATTGAAATTACAATATTTAATATCAATTGTTTGTATTGCTCAGGTTAATGGTGTGATGTGGTTGTGATGGTTTTGAATTAAAACATTAAGATGCTTTACAAAGTCAATAAAAAAACAAGTAGAGAAAATGAGATATCCAAGAGATAGTGGAATAACGTCATTCAAATAGGTTGAATATAAATATTTATAGTTGGGTTTAACCATTTAAGATTCCAAAGACAGAAACAAACAAATAAACAAATAAAAAAAACCAATTAAAAATATAAACATATCGAAATTAGTTTGTAAAGATAAGTGAGAGCAATGCCATCCTGACATACATGCCATACTTCATCTGTCTGAAATATGCAGCTCTAGGGTCGGTGTCAACATCAGGAGAGATTTCATTGACACGAGGCAAGGGGTGCATTACGATCATGTTCTTCTTGCAGTGAGACAGAACCGAGTTATCAATAGTAAGAGTAAAGTTAGCAAGGACATTGTTGTATTGTTCAACAGATTCAAAGCGTTCTTTTTGAATTCTGGTAACATAAAGTACATCAGTGACGCTGAGAATAAATTTGCTGAGATCATTGTGCTTAAATTGTCTAAAGTTGTTGTTTGGGCTGGCTAGCTGATTCAATTTGGAAATAATTTCATCAGGCATTTGAAGAGCCTCGGTAGGAGCGACATAGTTAATGGTAATGTTGTTGTAAAGAGTCAACAACCTTGCCAAAGAGTGAACAGTTCTTCCGTTACACAAGTCACCAACAAGAGTTACAACCAGACCATTCACTGTTCCCAATTCTTCACGAATGGTAAAGACATCGAGCAAGGCTTGTGTTGGGTGTTCACCAGCTCCATCACCAGCGTTAATGATGGGGAAGTTGTAGCCTGTGCTTTCACAAGCAGCCTTTGCGGCACCAATCTTAGGGTGTCTCAACACAATAATATCGGAGTAGCAACTGAATGTCTTGATGGTATCATGCAGAGTTTCTCCTTTAGTAACAGAGCTTGCATCTACATTGATGTTGTTCACTTTGCCACCAAGTCTGGACATTGCAGTTTGGAAACTAAAGTTAGTTCTTGAAGAAGGTTCATAAAAGAGATTGGTCATTATTTTTCCGGATAAAAGAGGAAGGACACCATATTTTTCAACCAATGTTCGGATTTCCATGGCAACAGCAAACAGGATATACAAGTGATTTCTTGTAAGAGATTTTGCAGAAACCAATGATTGTCTGTAGAACGGATTGTAACCATCAAAACGGGACAGAATTGATGAAACAAAGTTGGATTTAAGAGTAAGTTGGTGATAATGGTCAGCCAACAAAGCCTCATTGTATATAATATTCTGGTGGAATTGAGGAATATGTGCTGATGATGCTAGAATAGGTGCTGTCGCTGAGGTCGTTGTTGCAACTGTAGATGTAGATGTAGATGGCAGAGTCGAGATATTGCCAGCAGATGAGCCAAGGCCAACACCATCTACAGCAGGTTGGGATCCAGAACTAATGTTTGTAGACTTTCCGAGAGAAGGCATTCCAACAGGAGCGACAGAAGCGATGGCGGAAGAAGCAGCGGTAGTTGGTGTGGCAGCGACAGACAAGCCTGGGATGGTCTGTTTCGTTGGAGAGGCGAGAGCAGGTGGGATACCAGACGAACCAGATACAACTCTCTTGCTTGAGGAATGGATTTCCTTTTTGCTAGGGCCAGAAACAACCAGGTCAACCAAGCTAGTGTTGCTACCATAATTGTATTCAGGAACAGTTCTTGCAAAGGAAGAAACCTTGGCAGTAGTATCAGCAAGTACGGCAGAGTCAGAAATCAGAGCAGCAGCAGCAGCAGCAGCAGCAGCAGTGGTGGTGGTGGTGGTGGTAGTAGTGGATTTTGTGGATAGAGAAGATGTAATATCGGCAGAGTTGGTAGACCAATCAAGCTGATGTGTTGAACCAGAGACAGAATCAATGATGGTATCAAAAGGTTTTCCATCCAAAAACACACATTTGGCCTTAAACACAACACGATGTAGATTGGATTTGAAGCTATTTCCATACAGCTCGGCGGCAGCCTTGACAATAGCACTAGTATCGTTTCCGTTTCCATCTCCATTAAGAGGAAGAGTCAAGTTTGGAATGGCTTGTGGTAGAGTCAAAGTACGCTTGTCGGTGTGTGCTTCGATGTAGCATGAGGATTGTTTGAGAGGATAGTTAAAGATCTTTCGTGGATTTGTCGAAAGTTTTGTAACAATATCATCTATAGTGAGTAAATTATCAGAGACAGCGTTCAGAAGGAGAGGTAATGCCAAAGAATAAGCCACTTGCATACACTTGTTGTAATCATTATTCAGAATATCCTTGAGCTGCTGGGGCAAGTTATTGCCAACTGATAAACAGTCAATATCATCAAACTTTTCCCATAAAGCCAATCTGTTCTTGGTATTGGCATCGTTAACAGCAGAAGAAGAATCCGATTGTGGATATGGGAACAAACTAAATATAGAGACATCAAAGGTGACGTTGAGGTTCTTATCTTTGCTCAAAAGAATCAAAAGTAAATCATCGCTGTTGGTAACATTGGTTACGTGGACGCAGCGGTCATACAGAGATGCTAGCAACAAAGTGGAGGCCAGTTCTGCGCCAGTAGCATCGGTGATGATTTTAGTTGAGCGAGGCCAGAGTCTAAAGATTTCAGCAACCCTGGAGTAGTTTTCAGTGCGACCCTTCATAGAAATAAACAGAGGCTCACGTGGATTTGCTCTAGCGAGATCCAATAGATCTTCTTCTGTAGCCTTTGAAAGAGGTTGAGAGGCTTCACCAAGGTTTGATGAGCTAAACATTGACAAGGAGATAGAATAGTCTGATTTGCATTTCTGGGTTAGTAGTTTTTCAAACGAAGAATATTGAGATGTTATGGATTGTTGTTGTGAATGTGTATTCAAATCCAATGGACAAACTACATTCAGCATGGAAAATCCACCACACAAAGCAGCCACAAAGTTGGAATGAACAGCATCAAAATTCACACTATTGCCGTTCAAGTTAGAATGATGAGCAACCAGTGAGCATACATCGACTAGACCTGGTAGGACAATTGTGCGGTGTGAAGTAATATAATCAAGATTGCGGATCTTGTATTGAGATTGGTCGCCGTAGCGAGCCAGAGCCTCAGCAAACATCTTGGCGCACTTGACATTGGTAATCAAAGGAATTGAACAGTCAATGGCCATTCTTCGTGATTTGTAACCCTCAGATACAAAATTAGCAGGACGTCTGAATTGGTTTTTGGATGGCAAATTGATATATAAATCAATAAGGTTGTTGGCCAAGTGTTGATGCATGCTGTATTCAGCACGGTTACTGGAGACGTCCAGTACCTTGACATTTACGTTGTTTTCATTGAAAAAGTCGGCAGTACCAGGAGTTGCATAAACAGTCAATCCCACTACTTCTACCAACTTTCTGATCGAATCTAGCAACTCTACTTTTTCTTTGTAGGAACCAATCGACACCAAAACATTCTTCTTTGGAATGGTGAAACCAGTAGCCAGTAGTGCCTTGATGTAGGCATCGTATTTATCGCGTCCAAAGGCAGCTACCTCACCAGTGCTTGCCATTTCCACACCCAGGATTGGATCGGCACCAAGAAGTCTGCTAAAACTGAATTGTGGTACTTTAACAGCTACATAGTCAACAGCCTGACCGTTTTCCCAGCCTTTACTGCCACCTACGACTGTTGGAGCGTTTCCAACTGAAACAGGAAGACCCAACATAGCCTTAACAGCAATTTCAACAAAATCAACATTCATTGATTTGGAAACAAAGGGGAATGATCTGGCCGCACGAACATTACACTCAATAACTTTGATCATATTGTCCTTGGCTATAAACTGAATGTTATATGGACCTGTTACATGCAATGCCTTTCCAATTGCCGCAGTGGCTTCGGATATTTTTTTGACAGTCACTGGGTCAAGATCCTGAGGTGGTAATACCAAAGTGGCATCACCCGAGTGGACACCAGCATTCTCAACATGCTCGCTGATACAATGAACGACCATTTGTCCATTGATGGCTACTGCATCAACATCGATTTCCTTTGCGTCCTCAATAAACTTGGTGATTACGACAGGGTACTCCTTACTAACTGTCACAGCTTGTTTAAGGTATGCGTCCAAATCCTGTTCCGAAAAGGCCACATTCATTGCTGCACCACTAAGTACATACGAAGGTCTTACCAATACAGGGAATCCGACTTGGCGACAGAATGCAAATGCATCCTCGGTCTTGGTTAACTCCCTCCATGCTGGCTGATCAATTCCAATTTGATCCAACATACGACTGAACTTGTATCTGTTTTCAGCATTATCAATGTAATCAGGAGAAGTACCAAAGATCTTGACCTTTTGACGATGTAAAGCCAGAGCAATATTGTTTGGAGTTTGTCCACCCATACTAATCACAACACCAGCACTGCTTTCAAGCATGTAGATATCCATAACTTTTTCCAAAGTAATGTTGCAGAAATAGAGACGATCGGCTTCATCATAATCTGTACTGACAGTTTCAGGATTGTAGTTTACCATAATGGTCTTTTTGCCATTTTCACGTAGCGTTTTGATGGCTCTTACAGCACACCAATCAAATTCCACAGATGAACCGATTCTATAAACACCAGATCCCAAAACCATTATTCCATGATCCTCAAAGGACACATCATGCGTAGATGCATTATAAGTCAGATACAAGTAATTGGTAGTCGCTGGAAACTCGGCTGCAACCGTATCAATCTGTTTAACATATGGATGTAGGCCAATTGCCAGTCTATCCTTTCTAACCTGCAACTCATTGCTGTTAATAACCTGGGCAATTCCCAAATCACTGAATCCCATCATTTTGGCACGAGTAAGAAGAGAAGGCGAAATCTTTGGTAGGCCATTGTTACAACATGCCGCCATTAAAATTTCAGTTTCGATAATATTTCTCAGCTTGCACAAAAACCACTTGTCAATTCGAGTCAATTCCCAAACCTTTTCAACCGAATAACCTAAATAAAAGGCATTGGCAATAGCAAACAGGCGTTTGTCTGTAGGTTGAACAAGCTCTCTATCTATAGCGTCTGGATGAGCACTCACATAGTCATTCTTGCCAAACCCTACAAAGGATGGATCTACTGAGCGGATAGCCTCCATCAAACACTCCTCAAATGTTTTGCCTATAGCCATAACCTCACCTACACTCTTCATAGCACTGGAAAGTTCCTTGTTTACCCTCTGGAATTTGGCCAAATCCCATCTAGGCATCTTTACCACCACATAGTCCAAGCTGGGTTCGAAACATGCAGTAGTTACCTTAGTAACCGAGTTTCTTAATGTGTTTAGTTTTATTCCCAACCCAAGTTTGGCTGCTACAAACGCAAGTGGATAACCAGTAGCCTTGCTAGCCAGTGCAGATGATCGTGACAAACGAGCATTGACTTCAATAATACAGTATTCATTGGAGTTTGGGTTAAGCGCGTATTGGATGTTACATTCACCAACCACACCCAAATGTCGGACCACTTTGATCGCTGTAGATCGTAACATTTGCATATCGTTGTCGTCAAGTGTTTGACTAGGTGCGATAACAATACTGTCACCAGTGTGGATTCCCAATGGATCAAAGTTTTCCATGTTACACACGACAATACAGTTGTCTCCCGAGTCTCTGACCACTTCATATTCAATTTCCTTCCATCCCTTCATTGATCTTTCTACCAAAATTTGTGGCGATGTTTGCAGAGCCTTGATTGCCAAGTCCTCAAGCTGTTCAGCATTGTCTGCAAATCCAGAACCTAATCCTCCTAGGGCATAGGCAGCTCTGACAATTACTGGGTATCCAATCTGTTCTCCCACAGCCAATGCTTCCTCAACTGTTGTTGCTGTATCAGAACGTGCACATTTCTCACCGATTTCTTCCATTGCCTTGGCAAACAACTCCCGATCCTCCGTAGTATTAATGGTACTTATCTGTGTACCCAACACTTGAACACCCAGTGCCTCAAACTCATCATTAAGCGCCACTCCGATATTGAGTGCTGTTTGTCCACCAAATGTACAGAAAATACCATCTGGTCTCTCATGTTCAATTACTTTGCGCACATACTCTGGTGTCACTGGCAAGAAGTAACATTTGTCGGCCAACCCCTTTGAAGTCTGAATGGTTGCAATGTTTGGATTAATCAAAACGGTATAAATACCTTCTTCTTTTAATGCCTTGATTGCCTGAGAACCAGAATAATCAAACTCTCCCGCTTGCCCAATACTAAGTCCTCCTGATCCAAGAACCAATACCTTTCTAATCATCTTTCCATTAACAACTCTGCCTGCACCTGTTTTAACCTCCCCAAACATCTTTTCTTTCCATGACGCATCTACTGCATTTCCTGCTAATCGAACACCTCTAATGCTGCTCAGCGCACTACATTTTTCCACAAGTTGCGAAAACTCTTTAAACAAAAACCTGGTATCTTCAGGCCCAGGTGTCGCTTCTGGATGGAATTGAACTGAAAAGTATGGCAAATCCTCATACATCATTCCTTCATTAGTCCCATCGTTTGCATTAACAAACAATTCCACTATACCCTTCTTAAAGCTGCTGGCTTCAACGGCAAACCCGTGGTTTTGTGAAGTAATGTAACATTTACCGGTTCTTAAATCTGTACATGGAATGTTTGCTCCTCGGTTTCCATACTTCATTTTGATGGTTTTTGCTCCACTTGCCAAACTTAAAAGTTGATGTCCCATACAAATACCAAATATCGGGTATTTCTCTCTTCTAATTGCCTCTTCAATACGCTTCACTACTATATCTCTTGGTATAGCCTCTGGGTTTCCTGGCCCATTACTCAAAAACAACCCATCAATTACCTCCTCATCCAAAAAGTCATAGTCCCATGGAACCAATTTTACTTCCAGCCCCTCTTCAACCATATCCACAATCTGTTTTTTCTTTAATCCAAAATCAACAGCCAGAATTCGCAGGTTTCTACCGCTTGGATGTTTCAATGCCTTGTCACTGCTTGGATAATATACTCTGGTTACTTGGGTTGATACCTTTGCTGCCAAGTTCTCAATGTTGATGTCACGCCAGGACACATCTTCATACCCCTCAAGATTGTATCCTCCACTGCTTCTGACTTGTGTTCCCAAAGCAAATTTGGGGAATAAAAGTTTACCCTTCATTGCACCTTGTTCTCTGATTTTCTTGGTCACCTCTCTAGTATCAATACCATAAACTGCTGGGATCTCGTTATCCACCAACCACTGTGATAGTGAGGTCTTTGCCATATAATGGCTGTATTCTGCTGAGTACTGTCCGACAACCAATGCGCTCACATGAATCTTGTTGGATTCAAAGTGCTCCAGTCTATCCTGAACAACAGAATCCATTGATGTAGTGTCTGGTACACCATAGTTACCAATAAGTGGGAATGTCATAACCAACAGGTATCCTGTGTTGCTAGGATCTGTAAGCGCTTCTGGGTATCCTGTCATGCCTGTCTGGAATACCAATTCACCACTAACTGATGCCTTTTGAGATCCAAATGAATAACCCAAGTAAACACTTCCATCCTCCAACACAAGCGCCGCCATTGTTGGTTCATAAGCGCTCAGTTCCTCTTGTGATCTTACGCCTGCTGTTGCGCTGAATGATTGTTGTGGTGCTGCGCATGGTCTAAATGCTGTGCTAAACCCATCTGGTGATGTTCTGCCTGATGCTGGCTGTATTTCTGATTGAATTGCAAACTTGTTCATGTTTATCTTTTTAATTGTTTTACTGTTTGTTATTCTTGTTATATTTTTGACTAGGTTAAATTAGACTGGATTGGATTGAATTAGAATTGTTTTTTTATTCCTTTTCTCCGTTAGTTTTATGTGTTTATATATAATTCTCAATGTAGAAATAGTAGCAAGTTTATCAGAATTTTATCTTTGATATTTCCCCTTTCACTATCTTTTTCTCTTGTTATTCTATTCTTAACAGCACTTTTGATGGTCTGTCTCAAGATATCTCCAGTGGTGTTGATATTTCTTTAGAAGTTTAATGCAGTTGATCTATTTACACAGGTATGATATATTGAACTAAATTTATAGAAGATTTAATCAACAGCTTATTATCTATACTTTAGTCAACTATCCTGAACAAGGTCTCCGTCTCTCGTTTTTTTAATAGGATTATAAAACAGTTGGTTACTTTTGGAATAGTTTAGATTTTAAAGCAAATAGTTTACCCTTATGGATATACTTTCTCAAGTTCTTTTTTACAAAAAAGATATATCAAGCTATATTTATCCTTAAGCTAGACTTTTCTTTAGCTTTATCCTCTTTCTATTTTCCATTTAAGTTTGGTGTTATATTTATAATATTTTCATCACGATTCATATGACAGTCAAAGACGGAGGGAAAAAACGACAACCACCACTGAAATCCCAAAAACAAATGCAGGGAAGGGAAGGAGGCAAGATAAGATGAAGGTAAGTGTAACAAGGTGATAACGAAAGGAGAGAAGTTGAAAAAAAAACAAGAGATGAGGGATCAGCATATTGCAGCTTCTAGAGTCAACTCAATCAACTCAAGCCCTCCCCCTTGCTACATACCACCATCCCTTTACTAACACTTCATCATTTCATGCAAAAACACCAAAAAAAACAGAATATGGAGGCGCACAGACAGCAGGGACATTCACATCAAAAAAAAATGAATAAAATACAACACCAAGTACAGTTTGAGTTATTTTAAACATCTTTTATCCACCCGCACCATAAAACCTCTCTTCTCCTTGATATAAATATGATGACAATAATAATGATCAGATGTTCATTTACCTTTTATTACCGAGAATTTCAAGAAAAGTGGATTTTTTTTTCTTCCTCGCTCACAACAACAGTCAAAGTACTTTTTCTTTACTAAAAAAAAAGTATAATGGTTCAAGCAAAATAGTTTTTTGATTTCAACAGTTTTGATCTTAAACCAGTTGTAATGTTTGAGTTTTTCTATATGATCCTTCTTTCTTTATTTTCGATAGTATAAACTGTATAAAAATTTACACTATAGTAGCTCTCGGTAATAAAAGAGAAAGAGATATCATTTTACGGCTTGGTGTTTTCTTTTATAGTTTTTTTCTATACTGTTTTCTAGCTGATCATCAAAAAAAAAAATTTTTTTTCATTTTGCTTTGGTTTGGATTTTGTTAAGCTTTCCCCCACTTTTAATCCTTCAATGTTGTCTGTGATCATTATCAATGTTGCTGAATAAAATTTTGTTTTCGTAAGTTCCTCCTCAGCTCTTATTTGGATGCATTAGCCGGGCTCAGATCCTAATTGCTCCTACCACCCATCTCTGTTATCCACCAATAAAAATTTTTTAACTCTTGAGCTATTGGTTATAGTAGCTATTGTAGCTTCCATAGAGTTACTGAGATAAAAATTTTTTTTGATAATATCGATAATAGAACAATTAATTATGCCCCTTTTTTGATTTCCATTTCCTCTCCCAAAGAAAATACACGGAAGTTTGTTTTTGCTAGATGAGTTTTTCCTATTAGAACAAACAGCTCGGGTGTGGGACCTCAGCAATTATATAAAAGGTATAGTTTATCAGGCATCTATTGGCTTTTAATTTTCAAATGTTTTTGATATTACAGAATACAAAAACATTCAATACGTTGAATGTGAATAGATCCCAGCAAAAAGTAAATATAAAAAATATCCCAATATACTCCAAAGTAAAAGTGAGGTTTAAAATACCCAGGCTCTAGCGCTTTCTTCAACTGGACATTGTTAATAGGGTACAAATCATAATATTAATGACAGACTACTTGTATCGATTCATCCCTACACTCCAACTTTTCATGATACGTTGGACTATAGCAATTCCAAAAATGAGTTAAATGGTACTAGTGTGGTGTGTTGTTCAGAGTCTAATGCGGCCAACTGTAAGAGTTAGGGCTGTTAATTTGCATCGTGTCTCCAATTCAATCATATATCTTTTTCTTTACCTTGTACATGATTTATTTAAAGTCGCAGCTGTAAAAGTTATGACGTGCTTGCGAGTGAAGCGATATGTTTTTGAATGAAAAAATAAACAGATATGGATCGAAAAGAAGAATAAATAGGTTAGGACTTCAAAACAATAATAGTAAAGATAAATCATTCTATAAAATTAAGATTAAACATAAGGCATGGATACATGATTTTAGTTAACATAAAGAAGCGCTTTTAATATATCACTCAGAGATATCACGCCTAGGGGTTTAGTGTCTTTGTCAACAACAATGATCTGGTGGATGCGTTTCTTGCGCAGAAAATTCATGATTGACCATAGACTCTCGCCCACTCCACAAGTATGTATTCCTACATAATCCTCTGGCCTAAGATCAAACGCTCGTGATACTGGCAGCGTAAGTTCGGTTAAAAGCTGTTCTTTGACCAAAAACTATCGTGTGTACAAAAATTTATTTCAAAATCAATACGCCATGGCCCATAAATATGTAGAGTATAGGAGATTAATTATATCATAGTAGAGATGCAATGCACCCCTCCTGAAATACACTTACAATTACGTCTGACCTGGTGAAAGCATTCAGCAAAGTGCCTATAAAAAATATACACAAAATTGTACAATGGTTAGAGTGTTGATATTGTAGAGCACAATAAGTGAAACATCGAGACTATCCAAAATAGGTTTTATTACATATTAAACCCCAAAAATGGGGAAGGGGGCTCACCTTGGTCATCAAGAATCAAGACAGAAGAAACCGAGTCTGCAACCAAGATCTTGATGATATCTATTATGGGCGTATCCATAGTTGCCGTGTAAAGTTTCCCAAAACTGCCAATCCCAAGATCGGTTATTGTGTTTTGTTTCATCAGTTCCTTTCCCTTTAACTACAGTAATCATCATAGTTGCTTTAGTGATGAGAGTAAATATGTTTTTTAACTTTAACATTATGTCCAACTCGAATTATGGTATTTAAATATCTGGTAGTGAGTAAAAAAAGAGAGAGTATATCAAGAACGTTAACCTACATTTGTGGCTATAAACTGGAGGATTTGGTATTTCGAAATAGTAGTGACAATAACATCCTTTTTGGTACCTGGTTCTGAGTCCACCAAAGTAATTGCTGAACTATTTGATGAAAGCAGGCGTTCAGCCATACTAAAAAGCGAGTCCAGCGGATAGTTTTTTAGTTCGGTGGGACTGTTTTGCTGGTATAATCTAGATATTTCTACATGATACCACGTTTTCATCAGATATAAATATCATTTATTGAATACATCCTCAAATATCATAAATAAGATTAACATATTAAGAGATTTTTACCCAAATATCGATCTAATTTGAGATTTGCCGTATCCTCCAGAGCATCTTGGTAGCTGAATTCTGTGTAGTAGAAATGAATGATATTATTCAAATCAAATGTTGTTAGCAATCCAGAATATTGCTGGGCTTTCGAATCGTAAATTGGGGCATTTTCTATATCTGTTAACAAAGTATTTCACTGTTAGTTATTTTAATTTAATTCTACATTAGACTAAAGTCGTGAAGGAATTTAAAAGTTCATCCACAAGTTGAAGAGTACTTACTGTTTTGAATAAGCGCTGTTACAGCCTTGGTAAGCAAAAGTTTTGCATCGAGAACTGTTGTGCTACAACTCACCGGCATCATGTCGTAGCCGCTATGCTCCTTCAAGAAAAGAGTTATTTCTTCTACTAAATTTTCATGATCGCTTTTTACTAGATTAGGCTCCATGGTACTGTTGCTGTTGTTGCTTAAACTCATCTTCTCCCACTGTTAGACTTGAAAATTTGTGAAAACTATGAGATGGCTCTAGGTGTGTTCGCTTTTTAGTGTTTTAATATAGAAATGAGCTTCGTTTGTGTTTTTGTTTTCCTACACCAATTTTTCATATTTTCAGGCAGCATTATTGGTGTTGACGAAATATGATTGCAAGCTAATTAGCGCAATCTTGTCAATTTAACAGCAATAATGAACCTGTTTTATTATGTTTAGGCTTGAAAGTTCACACGTTTTCGAGCTAGCAATTTCCTACTATGTTTCAGGACTTTTTCTTCTTTTATTTTACCAGATAATTTAACCACTCAATTGTGCTTGTATCATAACAAATAGGCACAAATCATAATTACACTAGTTGGTCAAGAGTTGGTACACAACAGCATCAATGGCAGTAAAATACAATTTTTTGCAGATAAAAACCAGGCCTTTTTTTACAGGACAAGGGGGTTTATCTTGGTTTTAGAGGTATGTTTGATATAAAAGGCTAAAATATATAACTCATACCAACTCACATGTGTTGTTTTATCATCTTTATTTCAGCCATCGTTGGTATTATGGGCAACTAATCATGCCATATCAAAATTCCGGTGATAGTGATAGTTCAGACAATAAATGATATTTTATCCACCTGACCTTTTACAGCATACAAGGCAGAAACAACATTCTGAGAGATATAGTGGGATAGGGAGAGGATATGGTAGTGAAATGCGCACATATCAACTCCCCTTCTGCTTTTTTTTTGGTTACTTTTGAATAGCTTAGCTACAACCAAGAGGCTTTGTAATGATCTATAACGTGATAAAGAATTAAAATGTGAAGATAGTATAATAAGCCGAGTTGATGGTGGGGAAATATAAAAACTTTCCTTTCTAGCTATTAGTACAAAATGTAGTGTGGCGGAACTATTCACAGATTTTATTTGGTTATTACCTAAACTAGTTTAATTGGCAATAACTCGTATAGCTGTTGTCTATTCTGGTGCAACAAAGCGAATCAAAAGCAAACTATTATGATCATTCCAGCTGAAAACTGGGAGATCATTTGTTTTTACAAGTTTCCTGCGCACTTGGAAGGTTTTGATAGTACTATTTACTCGCATTCTGAATACTATGCGACAATATTTTGGGCATCATGTTTAATATTCCCACTTGCTCGTGGACACCAATAAAAATGCCTGATGTATGTCAAGCACAAATTAGCTGAATTTTTTCAGCCCGTGTGAGGTGCTAAAAATGGATATAGAATCTCTTTTGCAGATTTTTTTTACTTTTGGATTTCACGAATTTCCCATTTCACGTTCTTTGCAAAATAAAATATAAGCACCCTTCCAAAAACTATAAACTACGAAATACCTAAAAGCGATTTAAAAATCGATTAAACACATCTTCAATAGACAAGCAAACAGTATCTATTCTAAACTTAGCAACAAATTGAAGGTGTTAGCGTAAAATATTACGGCTTGAGTATGGACAAAATACGTGATGAATCAAAGGTGGGAAAGACGATAAAAATAGATGTAGATAAATTGTTTAAAGATACAGAAACCAATGAAATCAAATCGGAGCCAGATATTTTGGAAAACTGGGCAAATTTCAAAAGATCTATTGAGGCGGCAAAGAGATGTATTGTGATCACGGGGGCAGGGATCTCAGTCTCCTCGGGAATCCCAGATTTTAGGTCTCCGGATGGACTTTTTGAACAATTAAAGCGGAAATACCCAAAGGAAGTTGCAAAAGGACAAGATTTATTTGATGCTAGTTTGTTTAGAAGCCCACGAAAAACCCAATTGTTTTACAACTTTATGGGTGAATTAAAACAGACGGTGAAACGGGCAGAATGTACGCCGACGCATACATTTATTAAAAAGTTGGACCAGGAGGGGCGATTGTTAAGGTGTTATACACAGAATATCGACAATCTAGAGAAACTCGCAGGACTACAAACGTCGTTTTGCCTAAATGAGAGCAAGAGAAAGCGAAGAAAAAGCGACGATACTCTAGTTGAAGCGGGGGATGATGAAGTTGTTGTTGTTGATGAAAATCCAACATCTATAGATAGGGAGCTCAGGCAAGAAGAAAAAGATAGTCAGGACGAGTCAGAAAATAAGATGGATAGTATATTTAAGGAATCACACCTGGAGGGCAAAAACGAACTTATGAAGAAGTTTATTGGCGACACAAATGCTGGAATTACGGATAATACTAATCAATCAAAGTCTTGTACAAGTTTTCTGGAAAAATTCAGAAAAGAAGTAGGGGAAGAAATAGCGAGGTGTAGAGAAAAACAAGAAGAATACGGAGATGTGAAAGCGAAGGATGAGTCTAGAAGTGAGGAAGTAGAGATAAAACATGAGGTAGCTGAATCTCAGAACACAGGAGACGCGGCAGGAACGGTTGGTAATACAAATAAAAGAGTTTGGAATCATCGGAGGGCTCTTAAGCTTGACAAAACATATACAAAGGTGGTTCAGTTGCATGGGAGTTTAGAATTTGTTAGCTGTACAGTCTGCCATAAACAGTATTTGTTTTCTGACGAATACATCGATCAATTTTGTAATGGAGAAGTTGTTCCATGTCCTAACTGCCTGGAAATAACCGAACGGCGGAATGAAGATGGAAAGAGAATGCTGAGCATTGGAGTGTTACGGCCAGCAGTTGTGTTGTACAATGAATTTCATCCCCAAGCGGTAAGTTTATATTATACTAATAAACCCAGAATGCGACTAATCGCGTTTTATAAAAAATAGCACATAATCGGAGCGCTTAGCGAATATGATTTGCGCCGAAAACCAGACCTGCTGATAGTTATGGGCACATCGCTTAAAATCCCAGGTGTAAAGCGCCTTGTGAGAGAACTGTCAAAGTGTGTAAAGGCAAGCACTTCTGGTGTACATAAGCTGGGTGCAGCGAAATCTTTGCTGATCAATTGCGGAACACCAACATCGTTTGCAGGTTGGGATTCTGTCTTTGACTATTTTGTAGATGGGCCCTCTGATGTTGTTGTTGATATGCTGGGTTGTCCAATATATTCCGAGCTGGCTAATAAGCCCGAATCGCGTGATTCAGCCTCGCAACAACGCCCAAAACCAAAACGTACAAGATCTGTAAAACGTAAAACACTTTCTGAAGATGACACAGAAAATGCTAGCAGTCATGATGGCAGCGTCAAAAACAATGATGGAGCAGGTGGTGATGACGACGACGATGACGATGACATACCGCTGTCTCTCCAAACCCTTGTATCGGGAAATAGCCCGTACTGTGAATTTGATCCATCTCTATACTCCAATGACACGTTTGTTAACCTTTTCTCAGACGCAACCACATTATCCGATCTATATTCTAGTGATTTTGAGTTGTTGGGGTCTGAACTATAATATTTATTACTGGATACTAGATAGCCTTAGCGAGTACCAATTAGCAACAGCGTTAACCTGTGTATATATCAAAGCTTCATTTCTTTATTTTGTAAAACATAAAATATTTCTCCTATTTCATATTAAAATGCTATTAATAAACCTTATATGTTGGGTAGTATTGGCCTGGTTGCTCTTCCTCTTGTTCTGGTGATATTCTGTATGTATAGTTGGTACCTGGTGTGGGTGGGAGATTAGATACTGAATAAAGTGGGGTTTTTGCCTCGAGAATCACTGATTCAAGCTTTCGTGTTACTTGAGTGCTTTGCTCAACTGCAGTTCCCTTGTCTGCACTTGCTTCCTCGATTCTATTTATTGTGATAGTTTGGATTGCACATTTTTAGTCTTTGTTCTACACATTTATATTTCCACGACTGGAAAATATGTAGCTATATTCATATAATTGATATAGTTTTTTCCCGAAATCGTATTATTTATATACCAAACAAATATGAAGTATGTACTTTGGCACAGGCTCCGCTGTAGTCAAGAGGTTCGCAACGTCGGATTGAGAAAATGTCGACCATTTTGGATAATTACGTCTCACATCTCGCTTCATGTACGAATTATTAGATAGATCTGATGCCTCGGTCTTTGGAACCTTGTAGGCTGGCTGATCTGCCGGTGGTGGCTCACGGTATGCTCCAGATGCGTAAATTGAATCCTTATAGTCTCTCTAATACAATACAAGTATGTTTTTAGTTCTATCATCTCGAGGATAATAACTGCATAATCTTTGAAGTAAACCATATTTGATTATAATCATTCATGTATTTATCTAGCAAAGATTTTGTGAGGGTAAAAGGTGCTGAGTTCAAGATTAAAAAAAAAAGATTGTGCTTTATAGGATATAAATTCTTGAAAACTTACTATCCAGACTCGTTTGCCAACTTCCTTCCAAAATCTTTTTAACATTGTGGATTGTTCTTTTTAAATTTGTAAAAGTAATAAAATGTAAATACGCCTCAAAGGGTGCATATGTTACTATCGGGAAAACAATTATCAAATTTTTTGAAACCTAGCCAATTTATCAGCAAAGCTGATTCTAAACCGCAAAAAAAATTTTGTGGGTGTTAGAATTGCAAGATATTAGTAGTATCTTTTCATATGTTAAAATGGTTGCAAATAGGGCACACCTTTTATGTTGGGCTTTCAGATGGGCATAAGGTGATAAATTCACTGTTAGCTGGATGGAAACAACCTCAATTGCACAAGTATCATAAAAAGCACAAAAATGGTGAAATATGCTTAATATTCCAAGATAAGAACATTAATAATAAAAATAGTCGTTATTTTAAAAGGTGTTTAGGCTCCATCCTCCTTTCCAGCCCTATTTGCTGATGGAAATAAATAAAAGTGAAAACGAAGATTAAGATTAAGATCCATAACTTGGAATAAAAGTCAGGATAAAGTAAAGTATAGGCGATATACTGAATATATTTGCGCTGACCTTTCACCTCGGATAAATGTATGCGTGTGAAAATTGGCTGTATAAAACTAGCACCAGAAAAAAGAGGTTGTATGAAATATAAATACATATTTGTTGAGAGGAGTTTGAAGGAGGGGAAAAGGGGAGAAACGAGAGAAACGGGTGAAACGGGTGAAACGGGTGAAGAAAACAAAAGAAAAGGCTTGGAGATATTGACATGGATGCCATATCGTTTGAGTTTTTTGATAGTTATATAGAGAGTAGGAATATTTAAATGTTTGTAGCTATCCAAGGTGAATTAGGCTAGTCACACAAATAAAATATTACAGCAATTAGATGCTTTAGGTGCAAAAGCAGAATATACAAACATATAACAAAGGTGTGAAGGAGTATTAATTCAACCATCTTGACATAACTTGTACCCAGTACTCGTAAATCCATTACGATACAAGGCATTACACCCATTTAATGTATTGCGTCCTGTTATTATAATTAACTAACGATGTGAGTTTTCTCTATACTCAGAATGTGAACACTGTTATTTTTATTTATACTGTGTAATTAGAACACATGTGGGTGTTGCGAATATATATTTTGCTTTATTGAGCATATTACGACGAAAATCTGTATTTTCGGAGCTGAAGGCCGATGTATGAGTAAACAATGGTAGATGGTATGCGATTATAATCATAACATGCATTATTTATAGCCTTGAGCTACATTTACCTGCTCTCAGTTGTGCTTTTTTTTTAGATTGAGATAGAATTGTATAAACTCCAGGCAATAAGCTACTGTATAATTACTGATAACGTATGAAATGTCCATTCTAAGACAGCAATTCTCGAGAAAAGCGGGGAGATAGTGAGAGTGGCAAGAGAAGAGAAAGGAGGTTAGTATGGATGTTCCTCCAAGGCTTGCTTTGATAAATCAGTTTGATGACAGTTAATCCTACGTGTAAACTGACTCTAACTTTTTACAATATGGATTTTCAGAATGAAAATAATTTTGCTTTTTGTTTGGATTAAAAACCTAGCAAATGGCAATATGTTGAACTGGATAACTAGAGTCACAATACTTTACTTTCTGGGAATGGAATGTGGGGTTGAAAAAGCAAAGTGCAACTTGAACTAAATTAAATCAAATTTGAACAAAAAATGCATTTTTAAACAATTGTATAGATTGTGTATATTGCAGGTTGTATACGGAAAGTAGTGTATTAAAAGTTTGATAAGGCAACCCATTACCAGACCCACTGTGGTGGTGATATATACAGCTTTTTTTTAAAAAAAATTCATATGCCAGTTACCCTCTCTCAACTATTCAGGAGGTTTGGCACCCGGGTTTTGTGGCAGCCAGATAAAGTATAATCAAGTGTTTTGTTTTGTAATAATTAAATCGGAAATTCAATGTCCAAAATTCTTATTGTCTAAATAGAAAGATAATATAAATTAGAAAATAAGCCAAAATTCCAAAAAAGTAAAAAAATAAAAGGGTTTTATTGGTAAAAAGTAAAAAGGTAAAAAAAAGAGAAAAAGAGAAAAAGGAAAAAGTGTACGAAAGCTTTCACATACGAAATAAAGCATCATAATACATACACGGACAGACAGGTATAGGCACAAAGAAATTATCTACCGGTCTTAAACACGACAAATTCGTACATAGTTGTCTAATAATACCTAGAAAGTACTAAAAAAAATAAAAGTAGAAGCGAACGAGGGAGATAAAACGGTTGTTACAAATGGCGGAAAAAGTAAACTTGTTTACTGATAGGGGGCTTACTGAGGGCCTGTTCAAGGTACTACCCGAAGGAATATACTGGAAAGATATGACAAGTAAGATACCAGCCTTATTTACAAACATTTATTCTTTGCTTAAATGTAGATATTTCGTCGACTACAAAGTATTGACAGGATGATATTCCCAATTAATCATAGAAAACAGTTTGAACAAACTGGAAATATCAAAGAGAGCGATATTTGCAGTAACATTATCGACAAACAACAGAAAAAGCTACAAAAGTATAAAGGAAGCTGCCGAGTTGTGTAGCGGAGTAGAAAAGTCGAATAGATTTACAATATTCACAATAACTAGAAACGAAGAGGGAAAGAATAAGCGAAATAGTCTGCGAAACAAAATCCAACCATTATTTGATATGTGGGTGTTTGAAGCTGTTAATGAAATATTTGCGGAAAAATATGTTGGTGAGATCAGAGGAATCATAAACAACAATAAAAAAGTAGGTAGTGTTGATAAAGGGCATTTTTTGGTAATGATGAATGAGCTTTCGGGTACAGGAAAGGGAACGAGTATCTTTGAAACTCATGTAGAGCCTATATTCAAGATTAGCAGGGTGAAATACACACTAATATGTAAGTATGAAGAAAAATGCACAGTAAATAGTTGGTTTTAAAAATTGATGTTCTTTATACAAAGGGATAGAGAGGAGGGAGGGGGAGAAGGATGTGTTTGTTTGTGTAGTAGAAGAGATGGTTTAATAAAAGCTATTTTGTATGAAATAAAACGATGAAATAGCAACAAAAACTAGGGATTTTGCAAAAGAATATATGGAGAGCGAGGATTTATCAAAGTATACTACATTTATTTCGGTTGGTGGAGATGGGACGTTGAACCAAATGATTGTAAGCTTAGCAAAAATTCATAGTTTAAATATATGTAAAATAATATATATTATGGCGAGAGATGTTGATAAAACAAAATGGAATAATGTGTAGAATGGGTTGATGAAGAGAGAGGATTATCACCTATACAAGGACGTACCATTTGCAATTATTCCTACAGGTAAGTTTCAGATGAATGATGTGGGTTTATTAAATCAAAAGTAGCAAGTATAAAGTAATAATGAATGTTAAATAATGGCAAAAAGGATCAGGAAACGGGCTTGCATGGTCGGTTGATTGTGGATGGCCCGAGCTAGCAGCATCGTCGATAGTTAAGGGAACATCGAAGGCATTGGACTTGCTGGCATTTACAAAGGACGATGGGCAGACGCACTTTTGTTTCCTTTCTGTAACATGGGGGATGGTTGCAGACATAGACATTGAGTCAGAGAAGCTCAAGAAAGTTGGAAAGGCGCGTTTTGATTTATATGGAATGCTGAGGTTGCTAAGATTGAGGCAATATGGAGGTCGAATTCACTACCTGCCAGCCGAACGAAAAAAGCAACCCGAAAATGGCGCCGGTGACGCAGCACAAGAAACAAGAAGGGAGAAAGCCGAGTTTATGATCGGTGACCAGGATGAGAGAGAGCAGGAAGAAGTGAGCCCAGAGATGGTGGAAACAAGCAAAAGCCCAACTTCTAGATGGAAAGCAGTGGGTGCGAGCCAACTCAAGCAGCATGGTGGAGGTGTACACAGACCCAGTCCACTAGGACAGAATGCAATTAAGATGAATGAAGACGTGCAAGAAGGCCGCGAGCAAGATGTAGATGACGCGGCTAGGATGCCATCTCTGCACGCAACAAACAAGTACATCGAATTCAAACCACTTAGTAACATTTCAGTTCCAGTAAATAGGACGGAGGATTTAGGGCCCAAATGGAAAACCATTGAAGGGCCGTTTGTATCGGTAAATGCGGTTAACCTACCGTGGCTATCAAATTCGTTTATGGTATCAGAGTTTGCTTCGTTGAATGACGGAGCTTTCGATTTGGTGTATGCGAAGGGAGTTGGGAAGTGGGTTCTGATGTCATACCTTATAGATAGTACGCGCGGAGGATTTATGAACCAAAACGGGATTTTCCACGAAAAAATACAGGCCTTGATAGTTGAACCAAGTGGCACAAGAGGGATAGGAACAGCCAATACCACAAATACGCCGAGTAGCAGACCCGCCACCGCGAAAAAGGGCAATAGACTATCCAAGCTCTTTTCACGAAACAGTGTTGCCTCGATCAACAACGTCCAGGATCACAAAAGTAACGGCGATGCTCAACAAGACTCCTCGGTCGAAGGGTCCAATGGCTCCAAAAAGGGACTCTTCTCGTTTGACGGAGAGCCAAGCACAGTAGGCGCGCTCAAAATACAAGTAATCAAACAACCTCTCCAGATAATTACCAGTCCTTGGTTCATTGACACCAAGTATCTTACGTCACAAGCCCAAGCAAGATCCAGAAACAGAAGCCATCACAAAAAAGCTTCAGCCGCGAACAATGATTACTCGATCTCTGTGAACAAACTTGAAAACAGCTTTGGAAACGAAGAATCGTCGATATACGGCAACTCTCCTTCTGTAAGCGGTATCTGGAGCGGTGATGGTCACGCCAGAGGCGGCCCAGGGGCTAGTGATAGTATATTTAATGACGAATTCCACGGAAGTAGCTATCACAGCAATCATTTTGGCCATTACAACGATAGTAGAGATGCACTAATCAACTCTCCTATATCTCGATCCGGCTCTTATATCAGCTTACAATAACCGGAATTGCTTTATTTATTATTCATTAAACAATGCAAAAAAAAAGGAATCCTCTGAACATAATATTATTAATCTCACCTTTTTTCTTTTTTAAAAAATACTACTGCTAAGTTTTCATAACATTTGGTTATTGGGCTTCAAAAAGCTCTGCTATTTGATCGGCACTGGTCGATTGTTCAGGCGTTTTGTCAGGTCTTTCCCGAATAAACCGGGGGAACCTTAATGAGATCCCTTTATCATTTGATACCTAATAATTCAGAACAATATTATATCGTTTTTTTTTATACAATTATTAACATAACTCTTTGTTATACAATAAACGAATTAATAGCCTTCAAATACAAATGTACAAACTTACAAGTCCAATACCAGCCTTGTATATCGGAGATAGTGACAAATCCGCAGCTTTGATTTCCCAGACTGCCTTGGGATCAAACCAGACATCAGGCTTAGTCTGGTCCACATCGTAACTGTACTGGAATGGCACCTTTTCCACAACCAGTGGCTTCAATTCCTTTGCAAACTTATCTAAATCCGCATCGCTAAATCCTGTACCCAGTTTACAGCAGCTCTGGAATTCCTCACGATCGGGATCATAGCAGCCAAGAAGAAATCCGCCATAGAAACCTGTTCGTTTACCCTTTCCATAGTAAGCTCCCAACACAACCAAATCGATACTATCGCCAATACCTCCCCCGCCGCTGCCATTGACACCGCTACTCGCAGCCAGGTAATCTTTTTTGACCTTTATCCAGTTTCTACTTCTCTTATTTGGCTCATAGTAGCTGGCCTCGCTTCCTAGAAGTTTGACCATCAATCCCTCACAACTGTCGCCTATGGATTTGTTTAGAAACTCTATTATTTCCATGTTTTCGTCCACTATGTTCTCTGCATTCTCCGCACTGCATTCTTCATCAGCATCACCACGCTTGTTGCTGAAGAATTGTTTAGTATTTCCGTTTTTATACTGGATGTTTTTGTATTCCACAATACCAAAATGGTCATCAATAACAAACTCACGCTCTAGCAATGCTCGACGCTCTTTTAACGATGTTTGCAGTGTTGGTTTTCCATCAAAATACAATACGTCAAATGCAAATAGTTTGACAGGCACTTTACTGTCCAACAAATCCACTTCGTTTTCTTTGCTATCTTCCTTTTGCACGTCCTCTTTGCGCTTTCTAGTACTTAACACTTGGAATGGTAAGATCTTGTTTGCCTTGTAATCATACGCCACTACTTCGGCATCAATGATATAGTTCTTGACTTGTGGTTGTTTGGTCTGTACTTTTCCCAAAATATCCCTGTACTTGGCTGTATTATTCTCCATATTTCGGCTAAACGATTTTCTCTCCACTCCATCGATGTAATGAATCTGAATCCTTTCTCCATCATATTTATATTCACACGTGGCTTCTTGGCCATCGATTCTTTCTTTAACTTCTTCAATACTCTTAATTGGCATTGCCAGCATAGGCCTTACCGGTATTCCTGGAGTTATTTTGCACCTATCCTTCAAGTTCTCAATCCCATAAGTCATAATATTTTCAATAACTACCTCGTAGTTGGGAACCTGAGTAAATGCTTCTTTTATCATATCCACAATCTCTTCACTACTCAATTTGCTAGTACCTGAGTTTCTAGCCAGCGCCTGCCCCAGTCCTGTTATAACAGTCTTTTCCGCTAACCCTATCCTCAACTTTCCTTCCAGCGATCTAACAATATATCGCGCTTCAATGTCTTTGCTGCCCACAATCAACGATGATATTTTATCAACCTTTTTCTGCATAGACGACGAACCTGAAAGCTTTGATATCTCGTAAAA
>LSSK01000073.1:0-26636 GCA_001969505.1 Zancudomyces culisetae | reverse complement strand
AACCCTATCCTCAACTTTCCTTCCAGCGATCTAACAATATATCGCGCTTCAATGTCTTTGCTGCCCACAATCAACGATGATATTTTATCAACCTTTTTCTGCATAGACGACGAACCTGAAAGCTTTGATATCTCGTAAAAAGTTTCAAATACTTTGCTCAGCGATAGGCGTGGTCGCTCAACTAAAGTCCTTTGATTGCTTCTAAACTGCTGTGCTATTATTCCAAGATCACCCACCTTACTCGCCTCGCTTTTGACTTTACTCACTTGCCTTCCAGTAGCGCCAGCAATGGCCTTCATCAAAATACTTTCGCCAATCCCCAGCTCTAAGCCTTCATACTCTGGCCCTACTTGGTTAACACACAGGTATACACTCTGTGTCAGTTCTTTTGCCCCATGGCCGATCATTGTCGAAAAGTATTCTGTTATTATCTCTGTTATCTCTAATCTATTTTATCCAACAAGCCTTTAAAGTCTATTAATACCATATTACTAAAAATTCTTTGTCATTCAACTATTATAGTTGGTATTGCTACATAGATGATTCATATTACCGTTTTGTAGTTGCTTCGATTCTTTCAAATGCTTTGCATAGTTCAGAGTACATTACACTACATGTTTATTCACACAAAAAGTCATACATCAGCATTATATCATTCCACAATCTGAGTTTTCAAGTATCTTGCATAAATCACGTACCTTTGACTCTTGGAGGTGTCTCCACCAACAGATGTACTTTTGATGGTTTTGCTACTGTTGTAGTTTTTTTACCAATAAATGGTTAGTTGTTAACACATCAATTACACGCTAAAACTTCTCCCCCCCCCTCCCTGTTATACTAGGATCATGTTTATGGCTAAGGGTATTGCTATATAGTAATAAAGTGTGTAGTTCAGCTATCTTACTCTCCATCCATTTTTACTTCTTGTACAGAATCGGTAACTTTCATTCGTTTGGTATCTATTCTCAGTATTTCCGTAGCCGAAAACATTTCGTTTAAAACTATATTTCAATTTTTACTTACACTCTTAGATAGCTGCCCAAAGGACAAGGTTTTGTGTATTAATATTTCTCGCTCACTTTGCAAAATTACCTTTATTATCTGCCGATTTGGATCTTTTCGTGCTTTTTATATCGGCTTCAACTTTTCCGTTAGCGCTAACATCAGAAGCAATGCCAACATCGGTACCACCTTCACTTTCAGCTTCACTATCGCTTGATATTACTTTTCTCGATCTTTTCTGTCCTTTGTTCGGGTCAGTTGCCGCAGCTTTACCTATAAATTTGATTATTTGGTTCGTTTGATAAAATTTGCTAAAACTCTGCATGAACAGGTCAAAGCTAAGAAATACTTGATCAACTGATAATAAAGGTACAGGAAAGCTACAGTTTACAGCTAAAACATTCCTCGCTTACCCTTTTTTACTGCAACACCTTGCTTTTCAAAGCTATTGATAGCATTCACCTATTCATTTTTAGTGAGTATTGTAAATCAAGAAATGAAGGCTTAATTGATACTCCTGACGTGTAAACTCTCCTCCTATCAAAGAATTCAGTTAATTTTTATAAAAACATAAAAAGGGGGATCGCCTTTACCTCCATCTTCTCATCATTAACTACAGTTTTTATTCTTTCTACTACATTTTCCTCTTTCTTTTCCTCTTTCTTTTCCTTTTCCTTAATCTTGATCTTTGGATTATTAAAGAAATTTCTATTTTTTGTATTCATTAATATTAGTGTTTAATTATCCATCTTTTTCTCAAAAGATGAATACCCAGCAAGTAGTAAAATGCATGTATACTTGGGATCTATAGTGTTTGTGTACAATCGAATTTCGGTAAGAGTAAAGATAAATTTTTGACATACATTAAAGTCCTTTGCTTTGACATTTCCAATCTACAATCCAAAAAGTATAAATATATCAATATGATTTTCTTTCGAGTCTGCTTTTACCCACTGATTCACCAGAGTAAAATATTAAAGAAGGATCCGAATGTGGAATGTCTTGTTAAAAAAGGTCGACTTTGAAATATAATAACTCTCGACTTTACCTCTTATCGGTTCGTTGGCGTGTTTGTGCGTTTGGCAAGTTTTTTTTGCTGCTATACTGTGCTAGTAACGCTAAATTCGATTTTAATCCAACTACTTTTTTTTATGTTTGTTTAGTTTTGTCTCTAATACAAAAATGAGAGTATTGCGAATGTTCAGGCGTTTAATTACCTAAATTACTTTTAACGATATACAACAACAGAAAAGTAAATATCTGTTATTTACCTTGTCTCAAATGGCTTGATTCCCTCAATATCCTACTGACTACTAATGGAAACATTTATCGCGTTAAAAAGAAACTATGTATCTTTTATGGTGCGCAGCTTCGATGGTTGTTATTTTTATTTTTGCCGTTTTGATTTATCGAATGTTCATTACCAATATTTGGTAAAGTCTTTTTTTTCAATGAATATCGTGCTTTTATTCACGAGTTTTATTTACTTTATTTTACAAACCCACAATTATTACCGCGTTTTGCTTTTATTGGGTGGATACATCCAATATAAACAATAATTGATGCAACCTTCTTTTCTTTGCACTGATTGTTCAAAAGATTGTATCTCACTTTAAGCTTTTGTCTGATTCAAACTTGTATATCTATCAAAAACTACTGCGCAAGTGTTGCTAAAACCAAATGAACTCAACTTGGCACTAACAGCGTTTATAATGCTAAAAGTATAACAGCAGCCAACATCTAGAATATATCACATGTCATCTCATCCCTTGCGTATTCGATGTATAAGTAATTAGCCATTTCCCTAGAACCCAGTATAATTTGTTTCGCAACTTTGTCCTTTATCATTCTTCTGCACATATTTCATTTGTTATATAATTTAACTTTCCTGGTTTTGGGTGGTTGAAGTGGTGTTATACCAAAACCAGATACAATATGAAACATGTACAAAACAAATCTTGTTGATCACCCAGGAGTGTAGCAATCCTGTAACCAAAATGCGAGCACTTTTTTTCATATTTGAGACCCGCATCAACTAGGGCTTTGAACACAAATGAACCTTGTATACAATATATAACATAAAAAAAGTGGGACAGCTTTGTGATATGTATGACATCACAACACATCAAAAAACTCAAAATAAGGTGGTGGTTAATAAAAATTGCATTAAAGGCAAGATTGTACAAGAAAACAAAATTTTTATTAACAAATAAAAGTCATTTTGATAATCAACATGGCTATAAAATCTAGTAAAAAGGCTGAAGCACTAGAATTTATACAGTCTTCAAGTAGGCGATCATATCTACAAGTTTAGTGATAACAAATCGTGAGTTTAAATAAAGTTTTACGCACTCTATCACTAAAAGCACAAAACAGAATAAACAGTAATCAAAAAGAATATCATACTTACCAGCTCTATCCTTGGCCTTCTTGAAACCAGCAAACACCATCTTTGTTCCTGGAACAACAGCGGTTGGCTTGGTGAGGTACTTTTCCAAGGTCTCCTCATCCCAGGTCAAACCTGAGTTCTTGTTGGCAGCAGTGTATGCATATCCTTCAACTGAACCAGACTTGTTGTTGAATACACCAGCAAGGGATGGTCCGGTAGAGTTGGCTCCGGGTGTTACGCTGTGGCATTGTGCACAACGGGTCTTGAAAAGCTTAGCTCCTTTTTCAGCGTCTCCTAAAATTCATAATTAAAAAAAAGTGGTTATTTTAGTTTTGAACGGTTTGATGAAGTTACCAATAGTTCGCACAGTGCACATCGCTGTAGAATACGGCTTGGTGGCTCACGTATATTGATTATTGTTTGATTCTATTATTTCTACGTACCTGCCATTTTTAGTTTTTTGGTTGATTAGTTTATTTTTTATTCAAATGGTTAAAAAATTAGTTTGAACCAAGATGAGTAGAAAATACGAAATCGATGTGATATATAAACAAAACTTTGCTCGAAAAAAAAAATTTTTAACCAAGCCTAGTGCTTTATTTTTCTTTATGGTGTTGATTTGAGATTATGAAAAAGCAACAGGCTCTCTTATCAGTGATAATTTTAATTGGGTTCATTTTTCAATTGATTAGAGATAGAGCAAGTGTGCAACACTTAGTGCAAAAATTCCATTTTCATTTCAATTTCAATTTTAGTATTAATTTCAATTCCAACCATTTCAAAAACAAAAAAAATTTTTTTGTATTGAAAAACATGGCAATTTTAATTCAACCCCATAAGCATCTGCGCCAAATGATTAAAATTAACCAAAGCGAAAACAGAAAATAAAAATTGCTCAAATGGGTCACGAAAATGAGATCATTTTGCCCACACTTTTCAGTTCTTACAGGGAAGGCTGAATCAGTAAAAAAAAAATTGGAGGAATTAATGTGCTTGTTTATTAGCATAGCCAATTATATCAATGAATTCATGAAAAGCACAAACATTTCATACTTTTAGAAGCAAATTAAAGCTAACAGTAACTGCTTTATTCCGTTATTTATGACCTGTATATATGGGGATCGTAAATTAGTTGATATGAAAATTAAAACAGCTAAAAAATGCATGGCGTTTAGAGGCTAAAAAGAATGTATGCATTTTAGTGGTTCAGAAAATATTCAGCAAGACTGGGCTATACATACTATTTTTATTTGACGCCAAATAAAAAATGACATATACATATCAAGATTTGTAGAACATTATCACTTATCACTGTTGCTTGTTTTCTAAATTCTTATCAAAAAATAAAAATAGAAAACACGTGCTTAAAAAAGCCCCAATTATCACATCAGTTGCAATATATATGCAGCATGTAAGGTCCATATTGCTGATAACAGCAGTTTTATATAATGCCCTGACGTATTCTGATAATAGATATCAGTCTAGCCATAATACGGATTGTTTTTGACTGTTTCCTCCAGGTTAGAATCCGTTTGATCACAAGAATGCTACATTAGTATATTGCATTCATTATGCCAAGCAAATTTGAAAAAAATACAAATAAAACTTGTGCACTTGACTCAAAAATATCCACAGAGCTTCAGAGCTTTAATGGTATAATTCATTGGCGTTTAAAGTTACAAGGATGGTTTTGAGTGTACGTTATTCAGTAGCTCGAGGTGGGTGTGTGCAGCTAATCATTTTGAGCTCTGTATCATGATTAACCCAGCTGTGGAAACATAGTTTATTGATAACCATTTGCATTTGTTAATATTAAAACTATCTATTATAATACAAAGTGAAAACGCAATATCGATATAATGGATGTAGACACTATAACTAAGGGATGAATCCAGGACTAAAAATTTAGATCAACACTCTGTCCATTTAGCGCATCGAGCTTCAGCATTTCGTCCTCAGTAAGCGTGGAGTGTAAAAATGGGTGTTTTCTTATTTCGACCCACGAAAACCTTTTATTAGGGTCGGTTTGTAGTAACCCGGAAATCAAGTCCCTTAGCTGAGATGGTATTGTCTTTGGCCATTTTACAGATCCGTAGATGATCCTTCTTTTGATTTCTTTTTCAGAATTTCCATCAAATGGAACCTTCCCCACAAAGAGCTCATACAGAATCACGCCTTTAAATATAAGAATAATCTAAAGTTAGTGTGTTTTCCGAGCTATTTTGTACTAACCAAAAGTGTTCGTTAGCTTGAAGAAGCAAAAAAAAAAGTTATTACCTAGAGCCCAAAAGTCGATCTTGTAATTATACGTAGAGTTCAGCAACAATTCTAAAAATAGAATAAGAATAATTTTGTGAATATATTTAGGTGCGCCAGATGATAAAACAGTACAATAAATGGAGTAATTACCTGGTGCCTAAGTTCGGAAATACGTTTGAGTATAAATAAAGTTTAACATGTGGTCGAGTTCTTTGTTGAGATAAAGAGTAAAAAATACTTACCATATAAAGCAATGTTCCTATAAGTATGAATGAAGAAATGATAAGTGCACTAATTTAGCTTGCTGAAAAGACTGTTGATGGCCGAAAAAAGCTCTTTAGTCCTCCTTTATGCACAAATGTGCCACATTAACCAGCCTTAGCACAATCCCCCACCCGCCTCACCCTACTGGGACAAAACTTTTACAAGGTAAGCTAGTAGATATTGTTGAAAGAGTTACCTTTGACCATGTTCATCGGCGTTGTTGCCCTCCCTTTTCGAAGATGAATAGCTAAACCGAAATCACACAATTTTACTCTCTTATCGTACCCAACGAGTATGTTTTCAGTCTAGAATCGTAGTATCCATAATTTGTGGCATAGTATAAAGATACCAGTTATGTTCGGTTACTCTCAGGTTTATACAGGCAAACAAGTATGCAATCACACACAAATGGTGGTTATACGCATATATACTTCAAATGATAGATATATCTCAGCGCTATTACCTTCAAATCGTGGTGGATTATTCCGTTCAAATGTAAAGTAAGTAATGCCGACAACAGTTGGAGTGCTATTGAGCGAATGAGCTCTGTTCGCAAATACTTTCCGTTTTTCGCTGTGTAATCAAATAGGTTTGACTATAACATACAAAGTGATTATTATATTTGGTGAACCTGTAACATAACACCCACCACTTTGGTATAGCGGTGATTTAGACGCTTTTTTACTTGTATTTTAAAAGTTAATTATAAAACAGTCTTGTACCTTGCAAAACTCGGTCACTATATAAATGTTTTCTGGAGTTTCGAAATATTTTAGCAGTTTAATAATATGCGGGTGATTTAATCCATTAAGCAACCGAACTTCTTGAAGGTAGGAATTGAGATTCTTTTGATTCTCAGTATTCTTGTAAATAACTTTTATTGCAACCAAGATTCCCAAGCTCCTGTCTATCGCCTATTTAAAACATTATTACGTTTCGTAATTCGTACAAACGAGATGTTTCATTGTAGTTGCATTAATTTACAAAACAAAAAAAAATATATATATACACACTAATTGCCAAACAAGAACGCACCTTATACACTTTGCCATACTGACCCTCTCCTACCTTGTATAACACAGTGTAACCTTCCAATTGTTTATGTTTTTCCAGCATTATACAGGTAATGAAATTGCCTAGTCTTTCAGATATACTTTTCTCAACTACATGTGATATTAAGCATGTGGCACAAATAAACAAACAATAATATGTCGATTATTCGTCTACTGTACTCTAAACTCTGTGCTCTTATTGAACGCTCCTTTTGTTCTAATTAAATTCTAAACTTTTTATTTTGGTCCAATAGTGTGCTATGTATAAACAATTGCTGTGTATAAAATCTATCACACATTACCAATATCACCATAAATAAAAACCAAAGTAAATAAAACGGACAAATGTGATCAAGAAGGCAAACTAAAATCCTCAAGAAATTAGAGTTTTGCTAATTTGTAAACAACGCAATACACTTTTGTGCTCACATCAAGCGAATATATGGTTTTTTCGCTGACTATTTTTACTATATCATCGTTAAATTCATACCAGCAATTCTTCTCATTATTCCTTATGTAGATCCAGTAGTGACCAGATTCAGTCGTATCTCCCTCGTGTATCATAATGGCATACAGTTCATAAGTGTATGATTTAGTAGGCAAATCTGGGTGTACAAAGCGAGATAGATCAATAGTATCTAGCAGTTTTAATGGGCTTGTGGATTTGAAAGGCCGGTTCAGTACAGTATCAAATTGTGTTCTCTGAACCTGGATTTGCAGGTATTCGGGCAATTCAAGTATAAATGTGCGTTTTGTAGCGGAGGATTGCGAGTTAGTCATATCAGCTGATGTTGCTTTGTTTGAATCTGAATTATCGCTAGAATCAGTGTTTTGATACCAGTCCACTTTATGCTCAGAAAAGAGTGCAGCTAAGCAGCTTTGTACAGTATTATCTGCCGCTTGGGACTCATCAAGATTTATTATTAGCCTGTTAAAGTACTCGTTTTTGAATTCAGACTTTTTGATGGTATCTCCCAGGAATTCGAACCTTAGTGTTCCTCTAAACAACCTAATATTATCCGCAAATCAGAGAATTAAATACTACTGTTAATAGAAAATATATGCTCAAAGGCATTTCCATAACACTGTTTAATAAAAAGACCATAAGTACCTTTGTGAAAGTAAAGTATCAGCGGATGATGGAGGTGATGCAACCTCCAAATACGACTCGATCATTGCCATACATTCTAGTGAAAATAGTGGAGCAAGTAATCGATTAAATATATGCATACAGAAATACCCTTGTTAAAAAAAAACAACTCGATACTTACCAGTAATATCTTGCTGAGGCATAAATATAGTGTTTTGAATGTTCGTATCGTTATCCTTTTCAATGTTTATATAATTCACTGGCTCCAAAAGCATTTTAGCCAGCTCATAGTCCGGTTTAACTCTGATGCTTTTATACCCATCACTGCCTATTTGACTGTTAGCAGCATCTAGTTCGCTAAAAAGTCTTTTCAAATGAGAGATAAACGAAATTGATTTCTCTATCTCTGCCGCGGTGATTTGCATGCTTCCATTTTTCCGTCCTGGCATTATCTGTTCATTCCAGGTCGATTGATTTCCAAACTCTTCAACTTGTTCTCGAAGATTCTTGATCGAGTAGTAATACTGCAAAAGTGAGTTCAAATAGCAAGTATTACCAATGTTTACTATTCCCACTGGATTTTGCCCGTTTGCAACATTCTCATTATGGCCTATTGACAATAAAAACTCAACCAGTGCACTGCTCTTTCTAGCCTGAGCTATTATTGCCAACTTGGATTTGTGTGTTTCGATGAGTGTTGGTCTATCGTTGCACTAAATATTTGTGTTTTTGGTTAGCTTGATTGTTTCTTGGTTGTAAAAAATAAGCAATAATTTAACACCACTTACCTCAGTTTCAAACAAAAACATAAGCATGTTGTCATCAATGTTAGTATCTACAGTTCCAAAATGAGAATATGCTAGTTTAACGGCATGGCTTCCGTATCTCCCTATATATTATTGTATGTTAATGTTGATATACAGTCAGTAATCAAAAAAGTTCGTCTAGTTTATACATCATAAAAAAAAAAGATATTTTTTTCAAAAATATATACAGAACCGCATATACTTGTAAATTCAGAAATAGTTGTAAGTTACCTATAGTGTTTTCTTGGACCACTTTCAGCTTTAGTACACTACTTTTCCTCCCGATACTCAGATCTGTTAACGAATCCAATAATCTTCCTACTTCTGCCGGTGTTTCTTCTACTTTCTTGTCGTATGCCCACAATATAACCGGATCTGAAACTGTTGGTGGTATACCAAGCGTGGCATAGGATGGCGAAAATGGCTTTAAGCTGTCCTCAATAGACTCAGAAACGATGTGTGACCTTCTTGGAAAGTACTCTGAACCAAGGATGTTTAGGATTTTGTTTTCAATTCTCTTGATTTTATCTTTCTCGGTTTTTTCCGTATCTGGTAAAATGGACTGTGCCGAAAATATTGCCAGCGAAATTTGATCAACGGCCAGTTTATAGCTTTCAATATTTTCTGTGTTTTTAATTTCCTCTACTTTTGGTGGTGTATAAACTCCATCAAGATACTCAAACCCAAAAAGCTGCATTATGGTTGTGCTATTACAGAATTGTCATTAAATTTTAACCAGAAAGTTTGGTTGGAGATCTATCGATAGTGAGTTTCAAAAATAAACAATGACTACTAATACCAAAAGACTTACAATGCTTGATCAAATCCCAATCTTGCCTTTGCCTTTTCATTGTCAGCTCTTATTACCCTACCATCTCCCTTAAATGCGTTTGTCGCCAACACTCGAATCCCCCCAAGAGTCGATATATAGTTTCTGGTTCCCACTTTCAGCTTTTCAAAATCGCTTAGATCGTTATTGTTTGCCTTCTTTCTTGAGTTTTCCAATACTTTTATGATTGCGGTTGGAATAATCGGCTCAAGCAGTCGAATTTCGAAAATGGCTTTACAGCTACAGCATTCTATCACCTTTTCATTCGCTTGAATATTCTGCCTTTCAGTCTTGTTTTCGTTTGTGTTCTTGACATGCCAATGATGTCCATATTCATCAGATTCACATTTCCCCAACCTAAACTCTGAGTTTAAAAGTATACCATAATCTTTCTGTGTTAACAACTTTTCTCGGATTTCATTCCTTCTAGACTCGTTTTCATCCAAAAAGCTTTTGAGTTTAGCATCGAACACACTGTTACCCACCCGTATTTCTAGCCTTGTTGAGCATTCAAGACACATGGCCTTGAGTATTACTTTATTTGCCAGTGTAAAATCCAGCAAATCCCCACTTTCTTTGTTTGTGCTGTCAACATTGTCTAGGCTCGCATCCCTGTCAATCAGGCACCATTTGTGTATTTTGTTTTTTAAATCGTGTGGACAGATTCCAAACTCTTCTGTAGCAACCAGAGAGTATACTTTACCACCCTTCATCTTTGTTTATTGTTACTTTTCTTTATTAGCTGAGATGGTATTATTTGGTGAGTTTATTAAAAACAGTAATTTTAGAAGCTTGTTTAAGAATGATCTTGAAAATCAACGTGATTTACTCTTTTACGAATGCGTTCATTTTCATAGGACATGGCCAGTCATTTTGAGCATTACAAATAACAATCTCCTAAATGGATGAGATGCATTCTATTCGACGTACACTTTGTGTTATTCTGGGTATTTGACGAGTGTTTGATCTTTGTACAATTTCATCTTGATTTCTCTAACGAGAATTACAAAATAAGTGTTGGATTGAAAGGGGGTGTATTCATAATAAAAATAAAACGCAAAGGCCTTTGTGGTACTATGCCAAGCATGTATACATTTATCGCAACTATCTGGTTAGTTGGTAGCCGTTATCTCGTCAGCATTTACTTGATCACTCCATCATTGAGTGAATTCTTAGACCTTTCAAGTTGTTCCTGGTCAGGGCTTTGGTCGTGAAATTTAAGGGCATGTATGGTCATATATTAACGATATCGCCTGCTGTTAAATGTCAACACACCCTAGATTGTAATATTGTGCACAACATGAGTGTGTATATAACATGAAAATGGGTTTTTATGGTACACCAAGGTAAATTGTCGATGGTGACCACACAACATTGCAACTTGGTTTATTCCACCATTGAAATATTGGCTGTACCTTACCATTTACTACTCAAGCTAGTATTTTTGTTTATTATTAGATTATTTGCATGTTGAATTTTTCCAATTATTTAGGTAAACACAAGCTACACACACACAACAGGTAGTTAAAATTGTTTAATTAATACCCAAGTGCAAAGCACTGTAAACCTACGCAAGATGGTCATGATAAATGCTGGCTTGGTTGTTATATTTCTTTCGGTGACAAAGCACCAGTGTGCTTCTACATTCTTTTCAAAGTTAAGTGCACTTGGTAGCTCAAAATAGAACAGTACACATTAAATAACATGACTTTCAATATTCACCATTTACAGCTACACTTGTTGCGACATGTTTTGCAAATCGAAAAATTAAAGTAAAAATAAAAACAGACCACAATTTTGGTTCCGAGAATAAAAAATAGCCCTTACTAAAAGCCCTTTGCATTTGATGGCAGGAATCAATTGTAAGGTTGTTTTTGTTTTGGGTTGATTTTTTTTCCAAATTAAAGAGCATAAATTAGCGTGCACCCTAAAACTCTGATTGGGCAAAGTGCACAATTCAGGATTTTGCTTACCATAAGTGTAGCAAACCTTAAACGTGGCAGCTAGTAGGTTCTTTTTTTTTTATTCTGTTAATTTTTCATTCAATTTTCACGGTTAAAAACATGAAATAATACAATAAAGTTGAGGGGCAAATCGATAAAAAAAATTTTTTGGATTTAATTTGAGCAAAAAAAATTTTTTTCAGGCCACCCAAACTTTCAGGAAAGATCAAAGCAAAACAAAAATATCGGCATTCTGATGGGGAAGGAAACCGCATCATTTGCCGAAAAAAAAAAGACAATAAAAAATTTTTCCTGTTTGGTTTGGTATGTTTGGTTTGGTTTGGTATAGTTTAGTTTAGTTTTAGCAGAAAGATAAAATAATCTCATACTGTCTATACTCCAACAAACAATAACTAGATTGGGAACAAAATAATGTCGAGCTCAGAGGTAACCGTTCAAAACAACAGCATACCAGAAACCGATCCTAATTCACAAAATGGATTCGGAGAAGCTGTTTACGACTCAGCTTCAAAAACAATCTATGTGGGAAATCTAGATACTAAGGCTGATGAAGCCTTGTTGACCGAGACATTTGGCAATTCTTTCCCAGTCCAATCAGTGAAAATATTCCAAAATAAAAAGGTAAGACAAGTGCGCTTTATCAGAATCGAATTGGTACTGAGAAATGAAATATTAAACGACCTGCAATAACGTATTAAATAGGACCCAAACAGCGAAATATGCTACGCCTTTGTTGAATTTACAAATAGAGAGGATGCGGAGACAGCTATAAGTACAATGGACGGAACCCAGATTCTTGATTTCCCAATTAAAACAAAATGGGCACAGTCCAATAACCAAAATTACATCAGACGGGTACCTGCCTTTACTAAAATATTTGTTGGAAATCTGGGACCACAGATGGATAACGAAGGTTTGGCACAATTGTTTAGCTTTGCAAAGAGCTTGCGGTAAGAATTCTTTGATTATTTATTTTTGTCTCGTTATAAAATCCTTTTATAAAGAGAGAAATGAAAGGGAAAGAAATAATACCGGCTCGTTTTTAGTACTGAGATGACGAGTTTATCAGTTAGGCTTCCGAAATTTGTATTTGTATTTGTATTTGGAAGTGAAACATGATATAACATACATTTGTGGTTCTGGCTATTTCAGTTCAATATACCCTTTACTTCTTCTTTCTTTTCCTTTGTGATATAAATAATTCTTCTTTTACCTACTAATACCAATACATGTTGTATGTTTTTATTGTTAGTCACGCACACGTAGTTATTGACAAGGAGTCTGGTAACTCCCGCGGATATGGATTTGTAACATTCGCTGAATATAGAGATGCACGATTTGCAATCAACAAGATGAACGGCGCAGAGGTTGATTCCAAGCAAATCCGCGTTAACTGGGCAACAGGAAAGGATGCTCAAACCAACGGAGTTAGGTAAGATTTCTCACTGTATTTTGCTGATCACCAAATCAATTATAAAATATACAATTAATTCATCTGAGCAATGTTTAATTTTGTCTGATTTGTTATTTCAAATAGAAAAGTAGCAAATTCCACCTTGTATTGTGGTGACTTAGATCCTTCTGTAACAGGTATGTTTACTATTTATCTATTTATCTATTTATTTGTTTATTTATTTATCTATTTACTTTTTTAATAAAAAGCCAATTCTTTAATCCGCTAAAACTATGTAATTCTTAGAAAACCAATTGTCTGACCTTTTCAGTAAATTCGGAACTATCATGAAAATCAACTTTTACATTGATCACGGCTATGCCTTTGTCAGAATGGACAATCATTATAATGCCTCAAACGCAATTAATAACGTCAATGGATTACTACTGAATGGCAAGAACATGAAATGTTCCTTTGCAAAAATAAAACAATCAAAGCCCCTTACTCAGGTTTAATTGGCTATTCGGCTTTTTTTTTGAATGAAGAGATCTTTTTTCTGCTTTGTAGGCCTTTCTTTGCGTTACTGTAGTTGACTTTTTTAATGTCATTCATGTACAATAAAAACCAACTATTAGGATAAAATGACATCACTTGTCTTTTTTTTCTCCCAACATTTTCTTTTGAAAAGCCCGCTTGTAATCGTTATATTTGGGAAAAGTGTTGTGTATTTCTCTTTGGGTAACGTAACTACAACTCGCTCCCTGCCAGAAAAAAAAACCTGTGTGATATTCGAGTCAGTGCGAATATTTATGGGGTGTGGTTGATATCATTAAAAAGTATTTCATCAACAACATGAACACCTTGAAGACAGTCTCCTCTCTTGGGCAGCGAATTCGGCATCTAACTATATAGTGATATACAGGATAATGGGTTCATCATGTTGCGTGGATTCTTAAATTCATTAGTACCAGCTTTCTTTTTTTTTGGTTAACTATTATTGTTATTGGCTCTCGATGCATGAAGTGGTGTGCAAATATTGGTCACTGGCTTATTCTGAACCATTAATAGTATTTTTTTTTTTCCATCTTCCACTGTAACTTCTTAACTGGCTTTGTTTGGTAAACCAAGAACTAGTATCCAACCAAATACCAGTTTGCAAGCAGAGTTTGGATTAGGAGTAGGTGGCAAAACGTTCACCTGTTTTAGTTGTACTTGGACAGTAACCATAAAAATGGATCTCAATTTAAATCTATAAATAAACCAGACAATTAAACGGTTTCTGAAAATACAGGCGAATGGAGCTATGTAAAGCATGGTCCTGTTCCCATTATACCTGTCTCTGGGTATGAAAATAACATCAAATCGCTAAATGGATATAATAGCATGATAACCCAGTAGATATATTCACCATCTTTCTCTTTACATCCGTACTCCTAGATATTCATGTCACGACTTTTTGGCCAACCAAACTCTCTATGTATATACAGCTCATAAGTAAAAAAAAAAGAGCTAGATTTTGGATGTTACGAGTGTTAGAGGCCTGTGTGTATTTTGTGACATTCAAATTCATCCGGAATGTAATTTGTATATTCTATTTTTAATATGGGTTTATAGCACCGTTCTAAAAATACACATAGTGCTAAGTACGCTTTCAAAAGATATGTTGGTGTGGTAAACATGAGTTAAAGACGGGTTTGGTTCAACTTGGAAGAATTTACATCAGGGTATTAGATTCAGAGATGGAGTAGTTATCCAAACTTTCTGTGTATTAACTCGGTTTATATTACTTGATAGTTCTATTGTATGTATATTTACAGCTAATAATAAAGTCAACTACTTTTTAAAAATAAAGTTCGTATATCTTTTATTAAACAAGCATAACAAGAAAAAAGTGTTTAAAAGCTTGATAGTTCTATATTCTTATAAAAAAAAACATGAAAAGGTAGAATAAAGGATTAGAAAAATACAGTACATAATATAGATACTGGATGTTCCATACAAAGCAAGTATCACAAATATCATGCGAGAAAAAATTTAATACAAATAGACATTCTACAAAACGAATTATCGGGTATATACTATCAGATAATAAAGAAAATGTATCTAACAAGAAGTGATCTGTCAACAGCAGATAGAGGCCAGAAGGGGTTCCGTGTTTTTGAAATTGTCTGGCTTACAGTGCTATCGACTTTTATTGTGGCGTTAGCAGTTCTGCTTTGGTTAAATATCAAGAAGAAAAAAGTTAACAAGCAGCTAGAGCTGTTTTCGAAAACACCCAAAAGAGTTATTTTAATATGCACGACAATACTTTCACTACACGTGATATGCTCAGAGATGCTACAAAAAAAATATCCATGCTTTTTGAGAATATGGGTAGAGTACCCATGCTATATATTACTGAGCATATCTTTTGTATATACTGGAATACGGTTTATATGCTTTGGTAAAAAGACAATGTACCAGAGGAATATAGCGGGTACACTCGATATCAACGACAAGGAACTAATCAACCCTCTACTTCTCGACCACAATTTACGGGATAGATACGACATTCGATTTTACATTCGGTATCTTTTAAATACGGAGGTTTCTGATATTAATGAAAAGGTCTACCAAAACGAAAACTATTTTCGATATTTACTCAACAACAAAGTAATAGATAAGGTGGGTGTGACAGTGTACAAGACTGCATTTCTCGCTATGCTAATAGTGTGTATTGTAATTGCAAGTGTGTTTTCACTCAGGGGTGAATATTGTGTGCTTCCTGTGAGCTACAGTTGTGGAGCGCAGTTAGCACATGAGTTTATTCCTCTGTATTTCTGTCTGGGAGTGTACATGGTTGTTTCGATATATCTCATAATCATGAGCATTGATGTTATGGAGTGCTATGGTATTCAACAGGAGTTGATTATACTGTTTGGATCACTGGATCTGTCACTTGTTGTTGTCTTTTTTGTGAACGGTCTTTTACTCGATTATGTGGAATCCTATTTCACTGGAAACATATTTCTTTTACCAACTGCCTTGTTAATATACTATTATTTGTTGACAAAACCACTATTTCCAAACCCTGTGGACAAACTCAAAAAAGAGGAGAAAAGATTATCGGAATTGAAGAGTGAGTTTTTAAACGTACTGAAGGATCCGGTAAAGTTTGAACAGCTATCCAATGCATGCAGTATGACATTCAACATCGAGTATAGCGAGTTTTTGAGGGACTACCAATTATTGAAATACAAAATATGTTCATACTTGTTATATAATACGGGAAACGGTAAAGAGAGAGGAAAAAAGTCACTGAAAAGGATCTTTTTGAATGGAAAGAAAATGATAAAAGATAGAAAGCTGCAATTAAAGCAAGAAAAGACTGTCTCGAAAACAAACACACTAGTAGTCGACGAGGCTGAAAATACAGAAAATGTGGAAAATGCAGAGACTGAGTTCAAAGAAAATGTGGATAGTAGCTCCAATGTACTCAGTGAGGCTCAGTATGGTTGGGACCAAACAGATTCAGAAAAAAAGACAGGAAAAAGTGAACTGAGACATTCTGGGACTTCAGAGATAACCATCGAGGCCGAGCCGTTTATATCTATTGACATATCAGGCGATACGACGAATAATGTTCAAAGAAGCAAATCTACAAATGATTATAAGCGGAAATCGCAGCTTGTCAAAGCGGATGGAGTAAGAAAATATTATTCAACATCAACTAGAGATTCCAACTCGCTGGTACTTTTCAGCCCAATTAGCACAGCCGAGCTAATTGAAGGAAAATATGTAAACCACCTACCCGCAAAAATATCTGCAGCTATTAGTAGTCTATATTTGACGGATAAACTAGGCAAAATAAATGAGTTGGAGGGAGCGGGTGGGACATCAACTACAAAAATAAACAGTGTACCACAACCCTTGCAGCCAGAGTTTATAGCGTTTTATGAAAAGTACATTCCATACAGCAGTTTTTTGTGTGTAAATATTTCAAGGAGTGGAGTTCAAAAGTTGGGTAGTTTGATAGATGAAAAAAACATTTTGGTTGATATGTTTGATGATGCACTGACAGAGGTGTTGGATGGGGTGTTTTACAATACATTTGCATACATGATAAAATATTATTGAATTATAAATGATCTTTTTTTTGAATTATATATGTAGTTTTAGTAGTTCATGTTATTTGTTAAAATATAAATATATAAAAGATCCTTTACAGATGGCTAGAATAACTGAATACTCATTTTTAGAGCAACTAAAAATAGATATTTAGATGGAAAAAAGCTATTGATGATAATGGTGACGGTGAGTTTGTGCTGGGTTTTCTGAACCGACAAGTTTGATTCAACTAAACGATATTGAGGAATATGTTAACTGTAGGTAAGACCATTTCATTTCATGTCATTTCATGTCATGCCATGTTATCGAGTATCAATAAAACTGAAATATTTTGTGAAGTCTTTGAACAAAGGTTTAATTTTGAAGAAATTAAATATGCAGAATTAGAGTTGAAGTTTGTGAATAATGGAGATTGAAAAATAAATAAATTAACAACCTAGTACATATTGTAAACAAATTCTAAGTATCGTAGAAAATAAAATGGAGCAAAAGTATAGGCCAAAATAAACGGAATAACCACTAATTTACTAAAACTTGGGTAACGATGCTTTGTAAGTTTTCTTTAGTGATTTTTTTGTAAAGCAGCATTTTTTGCACTATTTATATTCCAATTATAAATAAACAATTCGTAAACTTAAACAAAAAAAAAAAAGAAAATTGACAATAAATCTGGTATTTTGAAATAAGGGTGTATATTTATATTTTTCAAGTATACATTGAAGAGAATTCCTGATCAGGAAAAAGATAAGAATCGAAAAAAAAGAGGAATAAAGAAATAATAGATACTCTGGAAAACTTGTGAATAGTCAAAGTGAGAAAAAGGCAGAAAATAAGCAAAAGTACATACTTGAAAATGGAAACTAGTTTCTCGCCAATAACTAGTACGCAGCTAGGAGAGCTGGATCCCATTACGCTTTGCGACATAAAGCCTGTGATAAGATACATTGAAACGGTTACCACAGCACTGCTGGGTGGCGACAACGGTGATGACAGCATCCTTTCGCTGCTCGAATTGCCAGAGTCACAGGACAAGTGTCAGCAGTTTATCAGGGATCCCCAGACACCGGCACTATATATAATCAAGGAAATAGACGATTCGAAGGAGCAAGAGAAAGAAGATGAATTAGATGATGATGGGGCACTGGCGAGAATAAGTTATACAACATCGACGGAGCTAGAATGGACAAAGAAAATGATGGGCGCTGTGGTTCTTATCAAGAGGTCAGCAGTTCTTGAAGGGAATCTTTCCCTGAGTTCACAGCTTCAGGTAATTAATCTTCCAGGGCCAGCGATGGGGTATAATCTGACACGGGGAAAGCCAAGCGATGACATGGCTTTAGATCCACTAGATGCCTTAGACGATACAGAGAAGGGAAGGAGTGATAAGGAAAAAGGGCAAAAAATGTTGATGGGAACACAAACTCCATACGAGGCGATGCATTCGTTAATACACTATGGAGTTACGCCGTATTTCAATGCGTTTGTCAATGCAAGACAGAGAGTTGAAGCGGAGAACGAAAAGGAAGATAAGGGGAGAGTCGTTCGCAAAGAGAGTAAAGAGGGAGACACAGGGCTGCCAATGACGAAACGAAAGCTTGCAGAGTTGGAGCTTTCATTGATAAACTTGCAGCAAAATGCAGAGATTCCGGAACCATCATTGGAAGTTAACTATTTGGTGAAGATGGCGGTCCGACAGTGTATTTCGGAGGGACGCAGGGTGACGGTTAGTGCAGTTGATAGCACGATGGTGAACGATTCAAGTTTTTTGAATAGACTTCAATCAGATGTGAATAGTTGGATCAAGGAGATTCAAAAGGTGACGAATTTGGTGAAAGATCCAATTGCAGTTACGGCAAGCCAGGAAATAAATTTTTGGCAAAACATGGAGCGAAGTTTGGAGCGGATAGAGGAGCGGTTGGGGAGTGAGGAGATAGTGTTGGTGATGGATACGCTCAAGGCGGCAAAGAGATTCCATGCGACGGTATCATTTATGGCGGATACAGGAATCAAAGAGGCGGCAGAGGTGGTATCAAAGTACAATGTGCTAATGAAAGATTTTCCATTGAACGAGTTGCTGTCGGCTACAGATGTGTATAAAGTGAGGAGAGGGATTGAGGCAATATTTGTGCATATCAATAAGAAGTTGAAGGGAACTACATATCCAGTGTACCGGGCACTTGCATTGGTAGAGATGATATCGAGAGACTTTAGAGACCAGTTGGTCAAGATACTGGGAGAAAAGAAAATATTGTTTGTGGAGTTTTCAAGTTTTGAGGAACTGGCTGAAGGAGCAGAGGCGTGTTTCGCAGCATGGGATGATAGTTTGAAAGATTTTCTGGGAATGGCGCGGGATGTGACAAGGAGGAGGAGTGAGAGGTTTATTTCGCTGAAGGTAAATGCGGCACATACAGTATTGCAAGAAAGACTGAAGTTTATCCGTCGATTCCGCAAACAACATGAGCAGCTTAAACAAACGATTGCGCAGGTGATGGGAAACGAAGTAGTGGGAAGGGAAAAGCAGCGAAAGGTGGAAGAGAGTGGAGAGACGGAAGTGTACGAAATAGTGGATCCAGTTGAAGAGATAAAACAGGCGTACGAGGCAGTTAGACATGTTGACGCGCTGGATGTGGGTAAGGATGGAGTAGAGGGATGGGAGCGAGCTGAGGCGATGTATAATGAAGGAGTAACAAGAGTGGAAAACCAGATAATATCAAAGCTGAAAAGCAGATTATCAGAGTGCAAGAATTCATCAGAGATGTTTAGGGTCTTTTCCAAGTTCAATGCGTTGTTTGTAAGGCCAAAGATCCGGGGGGCAGTGCAAGAGTATCAGACGCAGTTGATAAATTCAGTAAAAGAGGATATAGCGAAACTTCACGAGAAATTCAAGCAACACTACCACAAGTCAATGTCATACAAGTTGTCACAGTTGCGAGATGTTCCACCAGTAGCAGGGGCGATAATTTGGACACGGGAAATTGAGAAGCAGCTGGACAATTACATGAAGAGAGTGGAGGCAGTTTTGGGCGAGGGATGGGAGTTGTATGCTGAAGGGCAGCGGCTACAGAGTGAGTCGGAGAGTTTTCGGCAAAAGCTAGATACAAAGCCGCTTTATGATGCATGGTACTATGACATTACTAAACGGGAGTTGCGAGTGACAGGGAGGATATTTGTAGTTTCGAGAAAACGGGCAAGCAGTGGTGTGCTTGAGTTGGGACTGCAATTTGATGGGCAATTGATTACGCTTTTTAAGGAGGTGAGAGAGTTGCTGTGGCTCGGATATTCAGTACCACACACGTTGGTAAATATGGGACGAGAAGGGAAACGAGTGTATCCATTTGCAGTAAGTATTGGGGAGAGTATTCGAAGCTATAGACAGACAATTGATGTTTTGGAGAAGAATGTGGGGGTTGCAGGATTAGTGGCGCGATACTGCAGCGATGTGCAAAACCTGATTGAAAGGGGATTTCAGATGCGTTGGGATTTGTTTGTTAATGCGGCAGAGATGAGCGGAGTAGTAGGCAAAGGTCCAAAGCATGTAAACTACGTGAAAGAGCTAAGCACGGCGACATTAATGTTTCAAGAAAAAGTAGAGACGTTGGTAAGAGTTAATTTGGAGGCGACTACACTGGTGAGCGAGCTTGCAACGTGCAAATATGATAGAGAGGCAATTCAAGCGATATTGGGGAAAATCCAAGCGTTGGCAGACAAGTTGAGTTTGGCAAATGTGAGCAATTTGGAAAAGTACATTCAAGATTTGGATGAGCGAATTGAGGCAACACTGATGGTACGACTTGAAAACGCAATAAACGAGTGGGAGACAGAGTTTTTGCGGGACAATGCAGAAGGAGATGAGGATGAAGAGGATGAAGGAGGACCCAGAAACAGAAAGTTGTTGAGAGGAATGGGAGTGACAGACATTAGTGATAAAGGCAGAGTAGTTGTTCAGAAAAACGAAGGGCCAAAGCTCAGGAAATTGGTACATGAAATCAGATTAAAGAACCAGACATTGTATGTTTCGCCACCAATAGAAACGGCAAGAGCAGCATGGATTCGAGAACTACACGAATGGGTGTCGGTGGTGTGTCTGCAAAAGCGGCCACAATCATCTAGCTACAACTTGACAACGATAGGTGAAGTGAACGAGAGTACAAGAAACTGTACAGAAGGATTGGATTCATTCTTTGATGTGGAGGTTATAGATACGCCGGTGAAAATCAGGCGGCCAAAGTCAGCAATGTATAGGGATTTGTTGTCCAGACTTCCAAGAGGCATGATGGCAGAGACATATGGAGCCATTGAGGCAAGAGTACAGGAAGGAATAAAGTATATAGGAATATGGCTGCAGTACCAAGCGTTGTGGGATTTGAGTATTGACCAGATTGTAGATTTTTTAGGAGATGATTTGGAGCAGTGGATGAAGATACTGTTTGAGATAAACCAGGCGCGCACGACGTTTGATACTCAACACAGTCGAAAGAGTATAGGGCAACATATGGAGATAGAATATGGGCAGGTACAGAGTAAAGTGAATGCCAAATATGATGCGTGGCAGAAAGAGATTTTGGGTAGATTTGGAGTCAAGTTGGGAGCAACGACGCGTAGTATGTATGAAGATATGTTGAAGGCAAGACGAACATTGGAGCAGTATTCTAGCGATACAGCGACAACAGTAGAGGCGGTTGAGTTTATAATATTTATGGAAGATACTAAGCGGGCGATTTCAGAGTGGAAACGGTTTATAGAGATGGTGTCACGCCGGGGACAAAAGATTCTTGAGAAGCAGCGATACCAGTTTGGCAGTAATTGGGTTTACCAGGACCAGGTGGATGGCGAGTGGTCGGCATTTAACGAGATTATGAAGACAAAGTCACAAGTGATCCAAGAGCAGCTGGGAGGGCTTCAAGTCAAGGTTTCGGAGCAGGAAAAACATGTCAACGACAAAGTAATGCGGCTGTGTAAAAAATGGGATGAAGACAAGCCAGTTGATGGAGCGATACGGGCAGCGGTTGCGCTCGATATATTGACAGAGTTTGAGAATCGGTTGAGCCGGGTATCGGAAGAGTTGGGACAAATGGTTAAGGCCAAGGCAGCGCTAGGGCTGCTAAATGCGGGAGAGAGCAGTTCAAAGCTGGAATTGGTTCGGGAAGAACTGGGAGATCTCAAGGGAGTGTGGAAGGCACTTTCAGAGATATGGAATGAGGTGGACGAGGTAAAGGAGATGGTGTGGGCGAGCGTAGTTCCAAGAAAGCTGCGGGGGAAGTTGGAGGCAATCCAGCAGCGAGCCAAGCAACTTTCAGACAAGGTGAGACAGTATTCAGCGTTCAAATATATGCAGAGCCATGTGAATGAGTTGATGGAGGTAAATAGTATAGTTTCAGAGCTGAAGGGAGATGCGGTGAAGGATCGACATTGGAGAGAGTTATACAAGAGTTTGAATATAGTTCCCAAGAGTCAGGTGGATTTGACATTGGGAGATATTTACAAGTTTGAACTCAAAAGAAATGAGGTGGTGATAAAGGCGATTATTACAGCGGCACAGGGAGAGATGGGATTAGAAGAGTTTTTGAAGCAGGTTAAGGAGACGTGGACGCAGTATGAGATAGAATTGGTTCCATACCAACGAAAGTGTCGGTTGATTAAAGGATGGGACGAGTTGTTTAACAAGTGTTCAGAGCATCTGAGTGCGCTGGGTTCAATGAAGGCATCGCCATACTATAAGGTATTTGAGGAGGAGAGTGGGGTGTGGGAAGACAAATTGACGCGGGTACATGTGTTGTTTGATGTGTGGATAGATGTGCAGAGACAGTGGGTATATTTGGAAGGAATCTTTCTTGGTTCAGCAGACATTAAGCATTTGTTGCCTGTTGAATCCAGCCGATTTATGAACATTAATAGTGAGTTTATGAGTATGATGAAGAAGGTGTACAAGTCTCCATTTGTTTTGGATGTGTTGAACATAGCAAATATTCAGCGTGGACTGGAAAGATTGGCGGATTTGTTGGGAAAGATTCAGCGGGCATTGGGAGAGTATTTGGAGAGAGAGCGGCGATCGTTCCCACGGTTTTATTTTGTTGGAGATGAGGATTTATTGGAGATTATAGGCAATTCGAGAGATATTACACGGATTCAAAAACATTTGCGCAAGATGTTTGCGGGGATAGCAGCGGTAGAGCTGGATGAAGGACAGACAAAAATAGTTGGAATGGCATCGAAACAAGGAGAGCAAATTGGGTTTAAGAATCCAATTGATTTGACCAAAGCAAGTAAAATCAATGAATGGTTATCAGCAATTGAGGAGGAAATGAAGTTGACATTGGCGTTGTTGTTGGATGAAGCAATTAAAGAGGCGAGTTGTTTATATGGAGATGAAGAACTTGGCAAGCGAATGGAGTGGATTAATAGATATCCAACGCAGTTGGTGATACTTGCAGCACAGATTGAGTGGACAAAAATGGTAGAAAGTGGAATAAAGACCAAAGATAAGGATAAGGATAAGGATAAGGATATTGGAGCAGTAGTAGAAAAGATTGAAGCTGGATTGGAAGTGTTGGCAGGAGTGGTGTTGACAGATTTGGAGAGAATATGTCGACAAAAAGTTGAGCAATTGATTACCGAGTTGGTACATCAGCGGGATGTAGCACGTCAATTGTTGGTGAATAGAAAAGCGACAACTACAATGACAGCTACAACATCTATGAGTGTAGATAGTTTTGATTGGCTTCAACATATGCGATTTTACTATAAGAATGAAGAAAAGAATGTAAAAGAGCGGCTGGTTATCAAGATGGCCAATGCACAGTTTGAGTATGGATTTGAATATTTGGGAATCAGCGACCGGATAGTTCAGACGCCATTGACAGACCGATGCTTTTTGGCATTGACGCAGGCACTACACAACAAGCTTGGAGGTTCGCCATTTGGACCTGCTGGAACAGGAAAAACCGAGTCAGTAAAGGCGCTTGGGGCACAGTTGGGGCGGTTTGTGTTGGTGTTTTGTTGTGATGAGACGTTTGACTTCCAGGCAGTAGGACGGATTTTCACAGGGCTTTGTCAGGTAGGTGCTTGGGGATGTTTTGATGAGTTTAATCGGCTTGAAGAGAGAATATTATCAGCAGTATCGCAGCAAATCCAGTGTATTCAAATGGGATTACGAGAAAGCAAAGAGAAAAGCAAAGACAAAAACAAGGATAAAAACAGCAAAGATGAGTCAAAGATAGAGATAGATTTGGTGGGAAAACCAGTCAACCTTGATCCAAATACAGGAGTGTTTATTACAATGAATCCAAACTATGCGGGCCGGTCCAATTTGCCAGAAAATCTTAAAAAGTTGTTTAGGAGTATTTGTATGAGCAAGCCAGACTACCAATTGATATCACAGGTGATGTTGTATTCACAGGGATTCAGGTCAGCCGAGCTATTGGCGACCAAAGCAGTTCCTCTATTTTCGTTATGTGGCGAGCAATTGTCGACACAACCACATTATGATTTTGGATTACGAGCGCTTAAATCGGTGTTGGTGTCGGCAGGAAATATCAAGCGAGAAATACAGCAGGAAATGAGTAGCGAGCAGGAACAAGGAATACTGATCCAGAGTGTGCGGAACAATGTGCTGCCCAAACTGGTGGCAAGTGATATTCCGCTATTGGAGTCGTTGTTGGAAGATGTATTCCCGGGAATAGATTATGTTCCAGATCAGAACCAAAGAATTCGGGAGTTGATTCAAGAAGTATGTCGAGAAAACCGGTATGTTGCAGAAGCGAAATGGGTTGAGAAAGTGGTGCAGTTGTATATGATTCAGAAGATCAACCATGGAGTAATGATGGTAGGACCATCAGGAAGTGGCAAGAGTGTTGCGTGGAAGGTGTTATTAGCAGCACTGGACAAGCTGGATTCGGCGCAGGGCGTGGTTAGTTATGTGATTGATCCCAAAGCAGTTAGTAAAGATAGTTTGTATGGAACTCTGGACAATACGACTCGAGAGTGGACGGATGGGTTGTTTACACAGATTTTGCGGCGGATTATTGACAATGTAAGAGGAGAAAGTATGAAGCGACACTGGATAGTGTTTGACGGAGATGTCGATCCGGAATGGGTAGAGAATTTGAACTCGGTGTTGGACGACAATCGGTTGTTGACGTTGCCAAATGGAGAGAGACTGTCACTTCCAAATAATGTCAGGATAATGTTTGAGGTGGAAACGTTAAAGTATGCAACACCAGCGACAGTTTCACGGTGTGGAATGGTTTGGTTTAGTCAAGAAACAGTGAGTTTGGAGATGATGACAGAGCATTATTTACAGATGTTAGCATCCAAGCCATTATTAGAAGATGTTGAGGAAATCAGTGGTATACAATCACAATCACAACCACAATCACAGACACAGACACAAGCACAATCACAGTTGCAAACAGCAGTAAATCCAATACAAATAACTAGTGCTCGGTTATTGCGACCGTATTTTGTGAGTGGAGGAGTAGTGGAAAAGGCATTGGTATATGCAGAAAAGAATATTGGTCATATTATGGATTTTACAAGAATTCGGGCAATAGACACGTTGTTTATGTTGTTGAACAGTGCGGTTAGACAGTTTATAGACTATTCTACCAATTCCAATATTGGAATGATTAGTGGAGGAAGAGGAAGAGAAGTAGGAAGAGAAAGAGAAGTAGGAATGGGGGGTCAATCAAGTGAGGATAGTAGTAATAGTAGTTCATTATTGAGTGGTTATATTGAGGCCAAGTTATTGTTGGCATTGATTTGGAGTTTTGCAGGAGATTCACCATTGGAAATGCGAATTGGATTTAGTGAATATGTTGGACGAATGGCGACAATAGTAGAATTACCAGAATCAATTATCAACAATACTATTATAGAACAAGAAGAAGGACAGCAACAACAACAACAGAGAGTTAGTTTATTGGATTACGAGGTAGAAATTAAACTGGATAAAGTTGGATGGACGGCATGGCAGAGTAAAGTTCCGATGATTGATATTGAAACACATCGAGTGTCAGATAGTGATGTAGTGGTTCCAACTGTAGATACTTTGCGACATGAGAGTGTACTGTATGCGTGGTTAGCTGAACACCGACCACTGCTGTTATGTGGGCCACCTGGATCGGGTAAGACAATGACGTTGTTTGCGGCACTGCGCAAGCTGACAGATGTACAAGTAGTTGGGTTGAACTTTTCATCAGCGACAAGTGTAGAACTGGTGTTAAAGACGTTTGAGCAGCACTGTGAGTACAAAAAGACGCCTGGAGGAATAGTGCTTGCGCCTACGGTGGTGGGTAAATGGTTGGTGGTGTTTTGTGACGAGATTAACTTGCCGGCGACCGACAAGTATGGCACACAGCATGTAATTGCGTTTTTGCGGCAATTGGTGGAGCGCGGAGGGTTCTGGCGGACCAGCGACCAGCAATGGGTGCGAATAGAGCGGATCCAGTTTGTTGGGGCGTGTAACCCGCCGACCGACCCAGGG
>LSSK01000072.1:33812-66130 GCA_001969505.1 Zancudomyces culisetae | reverse complement strand
GGTGATAAATACACCGCCTTTGACTCTTTGTTTTTATATTTCAACAACATTGCCATAAATGACAGTTCCATCACACCTGTTTTTCCTGTTCCAGTTGGCGCTATTCATAATACCCAATATCTTTATCCTCTACTTTTTTTGTCATCCTCTCTCTCACCCTCTCATCCCTTTTCTTCCGACGCAATGGATGCCTTAGCCTGTAAACTTACCACTCAACACATAATTTTTTGAAGATTTGTAGACCTATTTCACCAATATGCTTTTTTATTTAGTATTTTTTCCGAGCTTGCAACCAAAAATATCTAGTTTTTATTTTAGCAATACAAAAATAGAAATAACTCACAACATCAAAACACTGAGTTTGTACTCTGTTAAAGTATCCGTACTTGAATGCCTTTTTCATATCTTTTCCTGAGTTTTATTTTGAACCAGTCGAGTTGTTTTTAGTTTTTAGTTTTTAGTTTTTAGTCTTTTTTTAGAACATTACATCTGTGTCCTTTGCTAAACATCGCTTTATTAGGAAAAAATGGCAGAATCGTTTACCCAGTACATCTGTTGAAATCGCTCCCTCAAACGGCATTTCCTCCTGAACATGTCTAACGATTACTATACCATATCATGCTTATTTTTAATATAAAAGGCGTTAAGATAAGAGATATTCACACCAACCTCTCACTCTCTCACTCTCGCATCCTCTCATCCTCTCATCTTTTTTCCTTCGCATTTATATAAATATTGTAGATATACTAAACCATGTTTTGTAAAATAAAATAAATAATGAACAGGGTCAAGCCTTATACTTTACATTTCTGACCACACTCGTCACCAGCCTTCTCTATCTCACATAATCTCTTTTCAATACCCTCTTCTGTTACTGGTTTTTTCTTGACTCCAATAGCGGATAGTTTCTTTAATATCAGACTTTGCTGGTTAATAGAGTCAAGTTCAAGGATTTTTTGATGCTGGTATTTTGAATTAGTTTTTTCAAGCCTATGCGCTACTCTTCCATTTGTACTATTACTTATATCAGAACGTGTAGCAACTGGGTTGATGTTTTTCCCCCTATTTTCCGTTCGAAAATAATGCTCAAGCCCTTTTATCTCTTCCAAATCAATATTATCCATTTATCCCTTCTTTTTTTTTTCTTAGCAACTAACCCAGAGATTGGAAAATAGAAACGTTTGGAAAAGAAACTTTATAATTCTACGCCTTAAAGATCAATGTGCTGCAAATATATATACTTCCACAAAATATAGTGAAAACAAACAGGCGTATTTTAATCTGTCTAAACTATCAAACCCTAATATATACCAGGCAAGCCCGTACTTCCGGTCAACAAAAAAAAAACACCCTAATTGACAGGTTTTTGTTTTGAACTGCATCATTCTTATTTTTCTGTATCATTTTTATTTTTGACAAACTGGTATACCTGTCAACATGAGTTATTTGACACTGAAAAGTCAGGAGGAAGATAAAATATGAAAGAATATACATATTCACTACAAATAAACATAATCTGTCAATATTTTAGTCCCTTTCATAAATGTCTAGATAGTTATTTGCTATTGAAGTATTAATCTGTGTATTAGCTGTTTCTGCGTGCTTTCTCCGTCCTCATGCATTATCCGTTTGTAAATATAGATGGAAACAAGATAAAACTACATATATTTTCAACGCCAAAAGTGCAAAATGCACAGGGAAGAAAAAAGAAAGCTGCGCTAATGTCTATTCGGTTTTGCTTTCTAAGATACGGAATGTTCGTCCATTCATAAGCCCAAATATCAGTGTCACTATTTTTAATAACACTTTTTTGTTAGAAAACAAAAACCAAGAAGAGAATATCAGTAAAAGTATATATCCTTACCTGAACCCAAACCTGCAAAAATGGTGGGCGCGGCTCCCACCAGCGAGATTTTCCCCAGCATTTTCTTGTTGATTTGTCGTCTTTTATAGAATGAGAATGCTGAAATCGCGAACATGCTCAGGGTTGTGCCATTTTGAATATACCTATTTGTCACCTCCGTTTCGCTATCAAATGTAGTGGGATTGAATTTAACCAAAATCTCCTCCGATTCCGTGACCCCAGCAAATGCATGACCAACAATTCTCCTCTATGATGTAAAAATGGTTTAGTCTATTATTATTTTACTCTTTTCTCCCCATCCCCTTCACCCAAAAATGCGCTCAAAGCTGTTATAATCAACCAAATCTAAAAGGGAAAAAAACAACTGAAAAAAAAACAACTAGCATACCCAACGAGCAACCTCAATCATTTTATCTGACTTTACAACCGCTTCAATATCGTCAGTATTCGTGGGTTTAGTCTGTGTGTTGTTCTCCATATTCTCCTTTTGTTTTTTTTTACACTAGTCCACCCCTAGCTGGTATGGTTTTATAAACACTGTCTACTTTTATATAGTTTCCGAGAACTTGGAAGCAAAAAAAGAAAAAAGAAAAGAATTGAAAAGATGCTATCAACTTTGGTATATTCGAGCAATTCGGCAGCTGATTCGAGAGATTTATTGATTAAAAACCTCGTAATTTCATTCGCTTTGCAACTACTGCTCACTCTCGGCTCTTTTTGCAAATTAATTTATCTCTTAAAGCCATCATCAATCAAGTAAACTAGATAAAAACACAGAATTGGAGGATGCAGATCTTGCGAATGTTTGAGTTCAACTACATTACCCAGCCCTAGATCATCCCATCGTTAAGTCATAGTGGTAAAACTAGTTACTGGGTAAGAGCTACAAATCTCGGCTTCAATGCCCAGCTGTTAAAACCTTGTTGATGACTGTTTTTTTTATGAAGTTTCTGTTGTTAAACTAAAAAAATGAGGTAAAAAAGTACCCATGTATTAAACTTTCATAACCATGTTGTGGGAGGAAAAGAGAAGACAGTATTAAGTTAAAACATGGGTAACCACACTAACATCAAAAGTATACACTCTTTTCTAGTGATTTGAGCAGGATCTACTTTTGATCAAGTTTTTGGCCTCAATTGTGGTTTGGTTGAAAATTTTTTTTTCGAAATGGTGAGGTTGATTTGTGGCAAATCGCCAAGGTGCGATTTCCAGAAAAAAAACCTTAAACAAATATTCAGAATTTAGCATTGTATATATATAGCAACGACAACTACAAGCTAGCGTTGACTTTCAGTCGTATACTAGAGGAACTCATAAAATTCAAAGGATATTCGGAACTTAATAAGAATTAATATGAACTTTAGTGCATAATCAAATCAAAATGTTTATTATGAAATCGAGAGTAAATCCAAGCCTTGGCTTGTATGTATTAAGGACGACAAAATGTACCTCGGTGTGGAAGAGATTTAATAGCACTATCACGTTTGAGGTAAGATTTAAAACATCATTTTTGAAAGATATTCCCACATATGTATTCCAATTATCAGAATGAACAGTATTTTGTTTTAGATATTTAATATCAATTGCGTATATTTTCCTTAGGAGTTAGGCGTTCCAAAGCCACTCGCTCTAGCTGCCGAAAAACTTTATGGGGTGAAAGAACCTACCGAGTTACAAAAGAGGCTTATTCCTGCAATTATCCAAGGGGGGAAGGATTATCTGTTAATACAAGAAACAGGTTCTGGCAAAACTTTCTCTATTCTTTTGGCTATGTTGGGAATGGCCTACAAAGATTTTCTAGAAAATTCGTTTGTCAAAAGTGATGAGACAGAAAAGGAGAAACACGCTCTATCTAGTCCTATGGGTGTACTATTAGTGCCTAACAGGGAATTGGCTCTTCAAATTGACGAATGGGCAACTAACTTGGTTCAAGAGGCATTTCCTCTGGCTCACAAGAATAATTTGGTTCAAACCTTTATTGGAGGGGCGGACTATATAGAGAAACAGGAGAAAACACTAATGGAATTCGGATCTCCGTCACTGGTTGTGGGTACAGGGATACAGCTTATGGATAATATGATTACACACAAAAAAATAAAAATAGACGGTAGGCTTCAGCGGATATTTGTGGATGAAGTAGATAGCATGATCCAACTCGCAAATCGGTACGCATCAATCAAGAAAAAACTGAACAAGTTGAAAAATCTGAAAGAGGGACAGATTTTTGTTGAGTCTGTATTAAAACAGATAAATGAACTAAATTACAAAAAATATGGGTTTAGCGAAAAAAGAATCACTTCGATGCTGAGAAAGAGACTGGAGGCCGAAAACAGAGTCGAGCAGTTTGAGTTACAGAAATCCAGCACCAAGCCTCGACAAGTCGCGTATTTGAAAAGTCTGGCTGAAAAGCTTTGGGATGGCGAAAAGAAAAGCTATATTTTAAAGGAGTTGGAAAGAATAGACTATATTCAAAACCCCAAGTACAAGCCGGTTGAATACAAGTCAACAAAATTTTACTCGCTGTTTATTTCCTCTGCAACAGTAAACAGTGACTTGATAAAATATTTAAAATCCCGCGGGTGGTTCCCCACCGATCTGGAAAATATTGAGTTAAAAGCACAAGGTTCTTTTGTGCCATCATCTATTGAGCACAGCTGTATAGTTGTTGATGATCTAGAGACAGTCAGAAACATCAAAGAAAAAACTTTGAAGCAGGTCTCTGCGTCAACACCTTTCGAGAAAAAAGCTGAACAACCTTTTTCAAGCTCTACCATTACTGATGACTCGCATCTTGAACAAAAAGTTGTGGACATGTTTGGTGTTACAGACTTTAACAATGGTGGCAATCATCTAAATTCTTCTTTTGAGAATATTCCTGTAGAACAAGAAAACGATTTAGCTGAACTTTCAGACCTCGAAGAAATGGCCCAGAAAGCGATTGCAAAACCGAAGTTAAAAATCACTGAGGCGCAGTATAACCAGTATGTGACGGAATGTATAGCTAATGTGCTGGGTAGCGAAGCTGAGTCTGTCAAAAATGTGGTAATCTTCATGCAGACTGGAAAAAAATACTACGATTTCCTTGAAGCTTTGTATAAACAAGGCATTACCGCTATTGGGTTATTTGAGAAATACACCAAAACACTTCCAAGCGAGAATACTAGTAGTAGTTCAAAACCAACTTCTAAGAGCTATAATGTGTTTATTACCACTGATACCGCCGGTAGAGGAATTGATATTCCTGATGTATCACATGTTCTTATTTTAGATGTTCCAAAATCTAAAAATAGCTACATTCACATGGCAGGAAGAACCGGTAGGTTTAATAGCACTGGGAAAGCCATCACCATCGTTTTCAACACAAGCGATTCCCTCCCTGAGGGCAGAATGAGAGGCCTTTATACCCAACTAAACATAACACCTACAAAATTGGCTTATTTGGACTAATATAACACCACTGGTACCGCGTCACTTGTATTTAGAATCCATGATTTAAACATCTGCCTTTATTTTACTATATTTTACATTTATTAATGTGTAGAAATGTGTGTCGTAAAACGAAAACTGCTTCATGGCGATTACAGAGTTGTGTTTTTCACTTATATTGCCATTTGTGTATATTGAAAATGATAAAAATTAAATTAAAAATAATAAAACCGTTTATCCCCTACTTCCCAACCCATTTGCTTCATCATTCTGTGAGGTGTAGACTGTATACTGAGGGGTTTAATGCATGCGGCATTGGTTAAGGATTGTAATATAAATTTGATTTTGCCTCGTCCTCCTTAGCGTAACTTTGTTCCAAAACTGCCTTCATTAAATCATCAATGTCAAAAACACCAGCATTTTTTACCTCCACCAACACGTCATTCAGTGTGTCACTAAAAGAACAACTACTATCTTGGGTGGGGTTTTTTGTCGAAATATGGACAAGGCCATCTTTCCAGGTATAGGTACTGTTGTCCCTATCACGCTTTTTGTTGAGTGCCAAGGCCTTGCTATACCTTTTTGTAGGTCCATCAATCAATTGGAAGTGTAAAGCACCTATTTTCTCTGCTTTGGAGGTGTTTCTCATGCTTTCTACAGCAGAATCTAATATTGAGAAGTCTACTGTACTCGTGCTTTTAAGAATGATCCTTGGTCCTTTTGATACAATATCCTCTATTTCCTGGTCGCTGAGAGAAAGATCGGACAATGTCAAACTCATTATACTGATTGTATCGTCGTCGTTATCTACTGCATATATTGGAACCTGTGTGTTAAATTGTTTATTTTGCCCTTTGCGTTGTGGTTTCATCAGGTTCAATAGTGGCTGCGATGTTGGGCTTTCAAGATCTCCAGTGCAGCCTAGCTGACTCTCCTTTCTGAACTGGGTTTCCCGAACTGCAAATGAGCTGGTCATGCTACAGTAATTTTGCATTGCAACCAGGTTGGTATTGCTAACAGGGCTCATCTCGAACCCGAGATTTATTTTCTTAGCTTCCTCCTGTATTTCTCTTTGCTTGAGTATATTGGTAACCGGAAGGCCACTCTTGAGTTTTTCCACTACGCTCTTGTCTAAGTCAGCCCCATTAAACGAAAGCACCCCTTTTTCCTTATTTATATCCAGATATAACACATCGTCATATGCACAGTCACCGGTCATGTATTGTCTCCTCAAAGGGTCTATGCTGCCATTATAGTCAAGTGGATTACTAATCACATCCTTTAACCCAACATTTTCGCTAAATCTGACAGCCTTTTTATCTTTTCTAGAAGATTTTTCGCTTTTTTTATTGTTACAGAGAATACCATATGTATGAGCCTGAGTATTTGGTGAAGATGCATTTTTGACTGAATTTCTGTTCGTTATACCAACCCAGTTGAACAAAGTATAATCAGATCCTCCAAAAATTGCTTTAGGGTTAAGCGTACTTTTTGATCCTGAGCTACCAAAAATGGCTGACTTAAACAAGCTGGACTTTGATCCCAAACTGGGCACACGCTCAGCCTCCGCTCCTTTTCTCATTTTAACTATTTCTTCATCTTCGTTGTGCGTTTTGGAGAGTATGTTTAGCTATATGTTAGTTTTACGATTAAACTGTCAGTATTACACTAATAAATATATAAAATCATAAGCACAAAAAATTTGGACACTTACCTTGCCCTTGAGGCATTTGTTCTTTGTTCCCTTCAGCATCTTAGGTTTTCTAGCATTTCTACCTCTGGGTCTCTTTTCTCCACCACCTGCAGTCAATATCGAAATCATTTTCTCGAGTAATAAGTCGGAGATTTTGTCAATACTTGCTCCTAATCAATTGATGGCTTTTCAAGTCTGTATCTATTAGATATACTTATCGGTGTTGTTCTTTCTACCAGTTGAACCTCTGTTTGGGATAGCTAGAGTATTTTTTTTTGGTTTGTCGGGTTTTCGATGGATATACAACATTTATATACTTTTTCTTTATCATTTTGGTAAACCTTGAACTCTCATTATTAAGTAGTAACCATTTCATCTAACTTATAACTTTGAAATAACTGCAGTGAAACCATTTTTATTTCCGCTTCTCCCCCGCTCTCACTATTTACCTGAGCTTAAATTACTGCATTTTCTCTCAATTTTTATCAGGTATAAGATTTAATAGTTAACTGACTTGCTTAGTAAATGACTCGAGATAAATATGGGGAAGTACGTGGGGTTTGCAGAAGCGATGTATTTTTTATTATTTTGGGTTTGTTCATATTTATGTATGTGCTTAATAATCAATCCTATACATATAACTTTTCATAACTTGCACATCCAGCTGTTAAAATAATGGTTAACCCACACATTTAACTGTTGATTTTTTTTTTGATGGTATCCAAAGTTACAATATAATAACTCAATAGCAGTATGGCGGATAACTCGCAAGATATGCTGATAAACACCGCAACTAATGTACTACCCCTCATCGTTTAATGGTATGGAACTGTACCCATCACCTTTTTTAAGCAGTTCTCGCAGTAAAGTTCAAGCTTTGAGTATTCAAATTCATCAAGAATGAATATAGCATCGTTAAAAGATATCCATTTCACTTCATCTTTCCTATTTTATAAGGTTTCTTTCATCACATTCACTTTTTGATTTACAATAACCACACATAACACAGATGTATTCTCACCTCTTTCATAAAATCAAACTGACATTCTCTTCTCGTAAAACCGAAATTATTTTTCATAAGTTTCAAACAGTGATATATTTTTAGTTTTGTGGAGATCATATAAAAAATTACAGTTTTTGAAAATGAACAGTTAGTCTAAACATACCTTTAAGGCCTTTGGCCATGAATAGCACTATAATACCAACATATCAACCACTCTGTGCTAACCGTTGGCTCTTTTTTTACTAATGATTTCTTTTTTTGATAGTTCAGAACCAAGACTGATTGTTTGTGTGGGTAGCATGGAATCTAGATCCCCAAAACCACGGATACATTTATCTATCTATACATCAACTTGTACTGTGGATGTAAACTTAATCCAATTGCATAAAGTAAGCTGCTCTGGTGTTCAATTGGCACTTAACTGGGCTCCTGGCCTGCTGTTATTGTCGCGAAAACTTTTGATTTTTTTTTTTAAATTTTCGGATCAATAATCGGCTTGTCGTATGGTATACTATTTCATGTTCTACTTAGCGAAAAGCATCAAGTATCACTTGGATCGGGTCAATTTCTATTTGATATTAATTTATCGTATATACATTTTATTTCGGAAAGGTTAGTTTATCAACTATTTACAATAAGCTCATTTACACAGGTTCTACGAAATATCTCCAATTAATTAACCAATAAGACCAGAAAGCTCTTGAGCATTGAAACTAAACGACAAGCCAAAAGAAACGAAGTCTGGTTTTCTTTATTTTTTTAGGATATATAAAATCTATATATTTTTTCCCCTCCACTATAACTTCCAAAAGGGTTTATTAAGGAATATATAGAAAGGATGTCCAAAAAAAAATAATCCACAACTATGCAGCAAGCTGTTGACTTCTAAGCCGATCTTTTGGTTGGAGGTATCTCAGCCGCCGCCTCAAAGACTGCAGTAGCTCTAATTGAGAGAGTCAGGCTTTTGCTCCAAGTCCAAGCTTCAAACAAGCAAATCTCTGCCGATAAGAGATACAAGGGGATTATGGATGCATTCCGACGTACCCCAACTGAACAAGGTGTTGCATCCTTCTGGCGTGGAAACTTTTCCAACGTAATCAGATACTTTCCAACACAAGCATTGAACTTTGCATTCAAGGACAAGTACAAGAACATGTTCCCTAAGTACAACCCAAGTACAGACTTCTGGAAGTTCTTTGGAACCAACATGGCATCAGGAGGTTTTGCTGGAGCCACATCCTTGTTGTTTGTATACCCACTTGACTTTGCCCGTACACGTATGGCCGTAGACGTCGGAACAGGTGCCAACCATCAATTCCACGGATTGGGACACTGTATTTCAACAATCTAAAAGAAGAACGGAGTTGATGGACTTTACCAAGGATTTGGCGTTTCAGTTATGGGAACTATTGTGTACAGAGCCGCATACTTCGGAGGTTACGACACATTGAAATCAGTTTTGTTCCCAGACAAGAACAAGAAGCCAGGATTCTTTGCCTTATGGTTGGTTGCTCAATCTGTCACTGTTGTTGACGGTCTTATCTCATACCCTCTTGATACCGTCCGTCGTCGCCTTATGATGCAGTCCGGAACTGGAACTGTTATGTACACAGGTACTCTTGACTGCTTCGTCAAACTATAAAAGAAGAGTGGGTCAAAGATGTTCTTCAACGGAGGTTTATCCAACCTTCTCCGCGGTACTGGCAGTGCATTGGTACTGGTATTCTACGATCAAGTCAAGGCTATGCTCACCAACAAATGAATTTACTAGGTCTGACTTGTTTATTAATAACTTTGATTTTTTGGTTATTAAACATTATACTTTATATTTACGAATACAAAAAGTCAAAAATAATTAAGGGAGCACAAGTTAGTGGTATAACCCAAGAGCAAGGATTTGGTGTTCATGCAATTGTCTCATATTTGGTGGCATCGACACCAGTCATCCACTTTGCCTGTTGTAGTTTATAAATAATTTTGATTTTATCCGATCTGATAAATTCATTAGCACTTAAAAAAATTTTTTTTATTTGAAAAAATTTTTAATCATATTTAAAAGCTTTTAAATTTCCATTAGTAAAAAAAAACGGACGTGATGAATAGTACAACAATGGAGGCAAATACGAAAAACATAGAAGGGAAGAAAAGAAAGAGAAGAAGAAGCAAGGGAGACAAGAAAGCTGATTCAAATGAGGCTAGCGAAACTGTAGCCGCTGTTGGTGTAGATAAAACAGAGGAAAATGTTGAAAACGCTGAAGAGCAAAAGGCGGAGGCTGAGGTTGAAGCCGAAGTAGAGGCAAAAGCAGAAGCGGAAGAGGCTGATGTTGAGGATGCTGAAGAGTCAGAAGAGCCTGTAGCTAAAAAGGCCAAAAAAGAAGGAAAGAAAAAAGGTGGAAAGGCAAGTACAGAGCAAAATGAAAAGGTCGAAGTTGAATATGAATTTGAAAAGCTACCCATTACAGATCTTACAAAGCAGGGAATAAAAGAAATGGGTTTTGAAAAGATGACAGAAGTGCAAGCCAGAACAATACCGCCATTGCTTGCGGGCAGAGATGTGCTTGGTGCAGCAAAGACAGGTTCAGGAAAGACCCTAGCGTTTTTGGTCCCAGCGATCGAACTACTGAGCAAGCTCAAATACAAGCCCAGAAACGGTACAGGAGTGATAATAATCTCACCAACAAGAGAATTGTGTCTACAAATATTTACCGTGCTTAAAGAGTTGATGCGATTCCACAGTCAAACTTATGGTGTGGTTATTGGTGGAGCAAACAGAAAGGCAGAGGCAGACAAACTTGTTAAGGGCGTAAATATAGTTGTGGGAACACCAGGGAGGTTGTTAGATCATTTGCAAAACACCAAAGGCTTTGTCTTCAAAAACTTGAAGAGTTTAATTATCGACGAGGCTGACCGGATATTGGAGGCAGGGTTTGAGGATGAAATGAGAGCCATCATCAACATTTTGCCTAAAAATGATGGAAGACAGACAGTATTGTTTAGTGCAACACAAACTACAAAGGTGGAGGACTTGGCGCGGATATCTTTGAAGAAGGGACCACTCTACATTAATGTAGATGACAAAAAGGAAGAAGCAACAGTGGATAACCTGGAACAAGGATATGTAGTTACAGATAGCGATGAGAGATTTTTACTTCTCTTTACATTTTTGAAAAAGAATCTATCCAGCAACAAGAAAATAATTGTGTTTTTCTCGTCCTGCAACTCGGTAAAATATCACAGTGAGCTGTTGAATTTCATCGATATCCCTGTTATCGATCTTCACGGAAAACAGAAGCAACAAAAACGCACAAACACATTCTTCGAATTTGTTAATGCGAAGAGTGGTATTCTTTTATGCACCAATGTGGCGGCAAGAGGTTTGGATATTCCTAAGGTTGACTGGATTATCCAATATGATCCTCCAGATGATCCACGTGATTACATTCATCGTGTGGGACGAACTGCTCGTGCAGGTAAGAGCGGAAAGAGTTTGCTCTTTTTGCTTCCCTCGGAGCTAGGATTTTTAAGGTATCTGAAACAATCAAAGGTCACTCTCAGTGAATATATATTCCCAAAGAATAAAATAGCCAAGATCCAGCCTCAGCTTGAAAGTCTGATTGAAAAGAACTACTACTTGAACAAATCTGCTCGTGATGGTTATAGATCCTACCTCCAAGCGTATGGAAGTTACCAGCTCAAGACAATCTTTGACCTAAATAAATTAGACTTGGTCAAAGTTGCGAAATCGTTTGGCTTTAGCATTCCTCCAAAGGTCAATATCAAATTAGGAAATTCAGCAAACTCTGGGCCCGCAAGAAGGGAAGGAGGTATTAATGGAAAGTATTCCTCTGCTGATGCCTCTTCTAGGCTTTATCAGAAAAGCAGATCCGCATTTAACGATAAATCCAGACAATGGTCGAAATAATTAAGATTAAACATTTTATGACCCTTTTCTAGCCCCTAATTTGTGTACATTTTTTTTCTGTGAATACATTATTTTATCCTTGTTAACCGTACTAACGCTAAAGAGCATCAGAATTGCAATTGGTGTTTCCGAAAACCCAAAAAAATGAAAATGACAGTCTTTTTTATTTGTTTGGAGGAGATCCCTCTTTGCTCGAGTTGGTGGATGTACGGGATCCCGTAATAAAAAAAAAGAAAGAGAGAGTAATGTCAGGTAGAGGGTGTGCTACCAATGCTTGGTTATAGAAAACACCTTGCTTAGTTATTCTACCTCTAAAACAAAATGAAAATTATTTTTTTATAGCACCACCAATCTTGAAAGCGGTAACATGCCCGTTTATTTGTTTGTATATTCCGAGCAGCCATGATTGTTTGAATTGGTACAATTCTGAAAATTAGATAGGAATATGCTTGAGTGATAAACTAGACTCTGCCATATAACGCACTATTCGATGCTTGTAGCTTTTTGCGTTGATAAACCCTCTTTTTTTTTAATTTCAACGGGGAGTTGAGACAGGCCTTTCCATCATCAACAAAAAAAAATATACGACCCCAAAAAAAGAAAATATCCAATAAAAAACAAAATCTGGTTTGCAAATATTAAGTCCGCTGTGCTAAGCACATATGCAGAAAAGGCCATCTTTTAAGTCTTTAGCAAATCCCCTAACTAGCAATAAAATTGCGAATGTTTGCATGTTTTTCCTGCAATGATATTGGCCTTTTGATTACTAATGCGTGTGAATGTGTGATATTTTCATTATTTTCAATATTTGCATTATGAATTTTGATTATTAATGCTTGTGAGGAAAGTTGCTAAGCAGAAACAGGATTCGTACTGAAATGAAAATCCAAAATACCAGTTATCATCTCAGCTGTATATAAATATCCCAGCTATCCCGCTTTCGCTTGCTTTTAAATAAAGTTTTGAAAAAAAAACATCAAAATAAAAGTAAACAAATACACCTCCCAAATAAGATAACTTACTTGCAAAATGAGTTCCAAGCTGATAGTTGTTACAGGTTCAAATAAGGGGTTGGGAAGAGCCTTAGTCAGAAAGTTGGTGGTAGAGTCAAAAGGACCGCTCACTATCTATATGACCTCTAGAGATAGCAGTAAAGGTATGTCAGCACTTCAAGAGATTAAAAGCGAGCTTCCTACTGGTTCCAAGGTCGATCTGGAGTTCTATCCGCTAGACATAACAGATAAGCAAAGCATTCACTCGTTCACTAAGCACATGGAAAAGATGGGCACTCCATGTATTGATGTAATGGTACACAACGCTGGTGTTTACTTTAAAGGCGCATCCGATTATGCACATGCAGAAAAGACGATAAGATGCAATTACAATAGTACTATTGAGCTCAACGACGCAATAATGCCTCTTATCAAAAGCAACGGACGTGTGCTCTTTGTAAGTAGTATGTTGGGAAACTTGAGCCAATATCCCGCCTCCATCAGAGAGGAATATTTATCTGAAACACTGACTGTAGACCAGTTGAACCAGCTGCAGGAGAAGTTCTTGACATCCTTTAAGGAGGGAACACTCAAAGAGAAGGGATACCCCAGTGATTCATACAATGTATCAAAAACCGGCGTCACAACCTACTGCAGAATTTTGGCGAAAATGTATAAAGATGACCCCAGGCACATATTCTTTGCCGCTCTTCATCCTGGATGGGTGAAAACCGATATGGGTGGATCCGAGGCACCACTTTCTCTTGAAGAGGGTATCCAAACCCAATACTACTTAGTGACAGAACCCTTGCAAAATCTAAAGGCCAATGGGCTTTATTATAGCAATAAGGCCGTAGCTAACCCTTGAGTACATATCGTTCATTTTTCTATTTAATTAGTTTATGCTTGGTGTCGGTTTTTTTTTTGTTGTAAAAATAATAAAACTTGATCAGATGAGTGATTTGTGGGGCTCTTTATATTGATTTCCTAGCAGTTAGTTACGCTTTGGCGAAGGATGTAGGGCTGTATAGTAAGAAAAATCCTGAACATTATGCTCCTTAGTTATACTTTTTCTCGTGTAAGTGGATATAACACATGCTTGTGTACTTCAAATAGGGAATTGCCTCCATGATGATTGCAGAGGCATAAAACCGGTGTGTTATCAGCTTTCCCACCCTTTCTTTTCCTTAATAAAAAGGATGTTATCAGCTAGATATTTATGGGTCAGTGTACTCGGTTTTTGAGTTACGAGCTGTTTTATTTTTGTGTAGTGCAGTCTCCAGACCAGGTGATGTCTGATGACATAAATTGTGACGCATTCTGCTGACACTATTTACGACGAATCGTTACCTGGACTGTGCACAACAGACTTGAAGAATGAAAAACACAAGTCCGATTTTTTCCTTTTTTGTGGTCAGATAAATTATATATTATATATTATAACCAGAACAACTATTTGAAATGTACGATTAAAAGGTATAAACCAAAAAGACTAGAGTCCCTTAGTTGTTGCTGGATACAAATAAAATTATACCATAAAACTACTCATAAATATAATCATAACGGTGGTGTTTTTTTTATGCTTCTGAGTCGTATACTGGCTCTTTTGGTGCTGCGAGTGATTTATTTGGGAGATCGAAGCTGAATCCAGACTTCTTGCTGATCAGTAGTGATGCTGCAAGGTAGAATGCTATCAGAGCAGTCACAAAACCGAATGATCCTCCAAGAGTCATGAATACTTTGCTGGCCTTCCATTCACCAATGGTGAGTAAGACAAAGGTAACGAAAAGGAAGGTGAATAGCGTAGCCATGACAAAGTGAATTCTATATGATGCAATCATCATGATGAATGTAAAGATCGTCCATCCAAGAAGGAAGATACCGAGTGCGTTTGGAAGATGTTTGCTGTTAGCAGCTGTGAATGCAGCTTTAACACCGAATCCTGGAGTCAATATGGAAGCAAAGGACATCCAGAAGGCACCATATGAGATGAAGGCGGTTCCTCCGAACATGTTGTTGTGTAATATGTCGAAAACGCCAGCTGTGAATTGTGCAAACCCTCCGTAGAAAAATGCAAGGCCTACAACGACGTTATTTGGACTACCATATGGGATACCGATTCCAGCATTGTGCATGGAGAGTACGAGTGTGGTCAAGGCGAAGCCACATAGACCGATTGCCGAAGGATCTGCTAGTTTTACCATTTTTGATTGTGTTTTTTTGGTTGTATCTCTTGGGTTTGGAGAGAGAGATTGATACTTTTGATTAAATTTGTAAATTAATTTGATTATACCAGTGTAAAGAAGTTTATTGTCAGGTTGCTTTGGGGAAAAATTGTAGATATTTATATTGGAAAAATATTTTCTTTGAATTCAACTTTTTGAGCATATTTGGCACTGGTATACTAATCAAATAATGTATTTTGATTATTTTTTTTGGACTAACGTTTTGGTATTTGGTATGTTTTGGACCTGTATCTTTAGTTTTGCAAAGTTGAAAATGCATTTAGCTGTATTGTACCCACGAAGTGGATTGGAAAATCAACTGCACAACCAAGTTTGTTTACTTTTTTTTTTTTTTCTTTGGACAAAAAGTCAATGCATAGATATAAGGGGTTGGGAGTTTCAAGACGATAATGTTTTACAGATATTATCGTAATTATTATCAAATATTTTTTTGATATTTCTTGCATATTATCCTGTATAGGAAATTATGGGCAAGTGATTTTGGTTTTTACAACCTCATCAATGCTTTTAACGCCCGTGCTGGATGGTTGCAACAGGCCAAAATAGGGTTTGACCATCCCACATTAGCTACGTTTTCTGGTGATTAACCGATGATTTGGCACAATATATATGTATTTTACAATTTCCATTAGATAAGCACTGTGAATCTGACAAAAAAAAATTTTCCAGCTCTATTTTTTTGTTTTTTGTTTTTTGTTTTTTGTTTTTTTCTAAACTTCCACCGAATTGTATCAAGTTACATTGAGCTGCGGTGGATTGCACTGGATTGAGCTGGATTGCACCTAATTGCAAATTAATCACACAATTGCCAAAACAGAGGTTATGACATGATAACAAAATAACTGCTGACCCAACAACGTTTTAGTGAAATCTCACATTCAAATGAAAATCTTTCGCCACAAAAAAACGAAAAGAGTTCTATCGGCATTGAGGAAGTGTGGGTAACAAATTTAAAAATCAGGTGACAAATACTAAGCAAAAGAAAAAACCCCATAGGCCAAGGAGTAGCCCATAGCCAGGTGTCTTGGCTTAATTGATTGAATTCTTAACTAAGCACTCTAGACTCTGGGTATTGTGCTTAATATCAAACATAATTCATAAAGCCCGATTTCCCTGCTTGCTAAACAAAAATCACATCAACACACTGCAGCACTAATGACTTGATTGCGTGTCTTCTAGATTCTCTCCTGGCAGCTTTAACAAAGCTTATTCATATTGGAAAATTAAATATATTGGTGTATTTTAGTAACGTCAATCAGAGCACAGCGGTGAAAATCAATGTTCTCCAAGAAAGCCAATTATACTTAAAGATAAGAAAAACTATATAATGTACAAAAACTATTGTTTGGGTTGGGTGCTAATCCTTATCATTTCACTATTGGGCGTGGTGATTTACTGATTAAAACATGGGCACATCACATAGGTAATTAATAGGCTGCTGGATAAGCTCTGTATCTACGTTTCACTAGCTTAATTTCCCATTTGGGTTGTTTGTCTTTTGGTGCTTAATGAAAAATAACTCGTAATATTTTCAAACAAAAAGATTTTCTAAGAGGTTCACATGATGTTCTATTTTTTGGTTTATTTTACTGGAACGGTGGCTAAAGATAAGGCGAAGCTGTGTAATATGTTATTCACTTTCGAAACGCACAATCCTGATTCATCAATTCCATTGAGGCGATAAATAAATAAATTGGTGGTAAAATTCTTTTTGTTACCTAAATCCAAAAAGCGGTGTGATTTCCTAAAAGGGAAATTGCACAGCAATAAAATAAAGCAAAAAAAACAACATAAAAGCCAACTATTCGAAAAAAGTTTAGTAAATAAGAGAAGCCAACACTTTGACCTCCCCTTAATTATGCATTAGATTCGATAAATCAACTTGTTGGAAACAGACCAACAAACGGTATATACTTTGTAAAGATTTTTGGGAATAATCTATTACGTTAGTTGGATACCACAACATTTGATATCATATTGTGATTCGCATTACTTTACCTACTATATATGCTTAATAATCCTGCCCAAACACTAGTGGTTATTAAAAATAGCGTAAAGTGAAAACAAAACGAGATATTGTAGATATATTTCCAGCAGAACAAGATCAGAGTGTAGAAAAGCACAACCTTGTTTCAAGCTATTTGAGCTGCTCGATGCTTGTTCTATTAAAATGGGGAAAGAGAATATAGTGGATACTACCTACTGAAATTCAAACACAGAGTTAGATGTGAAAAAGAGCAAGCTATGACACTTGAGCCAACCATTGTCCACTGATAAGAGACTAGAAACGGAGTACGTAACTCGTATTGATTTGCTCTAAACTGTAGAATTGGTAATAACACAAGTAGACTAAACTTAATTAGTGTAGATTTTATCAGGCAATTAATCTCAAAAGGTAGCTTATGGTCAATGCTAGTGTCCAAGATCTACTTTTCTTGTGAAATCAGAATTACTAAAGTTACTAAGATAACTTTAGTTCATCTAATTGCCTGTTACTCCGCATGAAGTTGTTTGCCGTAAAGGGGTAGGTGGGCAAGTAATCAGAGTTTTAAGTATAAATACATGTAATCTTGGTAGATAATGTTATCTAATAGATCAAGGGGCAGTGTTTTATAGCTTTTGTAACAGAATGTTGTTTGAATCCACGCTGAAAGCGTTTTAATTGCAAAGATTTTTATCATATGACTGTGAAAATATATGCTAGATGGGAACCGAGTTGTTGATTGATTAGATAAATGTGAGATATCGAATTTACGTTAATATAATAAGTGCAACTCTTTTGTTTTTAGAAGTAAGCCAAGTTAAAATAGTATCATCATGTGCGTACTAGCCAACAGAGCTGAAAAAGTAAAGGGAAAAGAGACAAAAAAAAAGGGAAGAAAAAAAAAAGAAAAATAAATATAGCTCAATGATTATAGAACTATAATTTGTGATGATACAACTGTAAAAAATTAAACAAATTCATCCTTTCCTTTTTAGATTTCACGCTATGCTTTACTGAAAATGAACAAAAGCATATATTATATTGGTTATGTATATAAAAAATGCTACAAGTATCCAGATACCTACCTTTGAGGACGAAATAGAGAGATCTGATACGTTTTTTTTCAAGCCATCAGCAAAAAAAAAGAAGGTAGTATTAGGAGGATAAACAATGCATGCATAGGCGACAGAGAAAAAAAAACCATGCTGGTGCTTCATTGATGAATTTAACTCTACATCAACAACATGTTATGGGATATATGCACGTCAGTTTTTTGGTTTAGTACGTTTCCAAACTCTGTTTTGAAAAGTTGCAGATGTATCAGATTTCTTCTTAATGTATTGTAGTTTGCTAAGTCTTGGCTTGGCAGTCACGTCATAGGTTTACCTAAAGTGTTTAATGCGGTTAATTAGAACTTGGGTGAAGAATTCAAATGTTCGAGTTTTTTTTTTAATAAAAAAAGGCAAGTACGAAAAACAGTAATATTATTTATTTATTTTTCTTGTTTGGCGTAATTATCTTTTTTCGCGTAATTTGCAGCTTGTTTTAATTCAAAATGAAGTTCTGTATCTTGAGTGGAAAACGAGTATTGAACAAGGGACTGATATAAAAAAAATGGGAATGAAAAAAATTGCTTGACTTTAATACTTCTCATTTATTTGTTTGTAGATTACAGATTTTTTACACACTTTACATTGACCTTTTTATAACTTTTAAAAAAAAAGCGAAGAATTGAAAAAGTAAAAAATAATAAAATAAATAATAAAAAAAATTTTTTTCAATAATAAAAACACTAGCAATAATAATAAAAAAAACAAACGGATATTTTCGGAACTAGAATTACCAAGCAATTTACAATTAATCTACTTTATAATTGGAATCAAAAGAAATAAATAATAAAGGTAGGTAAAGTGAAAACTTTCAGTTACAGCTCATTTATAAGCCAAAAAGTAAAGAGCAATTAGCTGGACTGCTTCCTTTTCAAAAAATAACACTTGAGGGTATTTACTGAATCGTTGCACCAAAGAACTGTAAGTTTGTATAAAGAGTAAACATATATTTGATTATTGCCATATCACCCTCTGTTGTTTTAGTTTGTTTGTTAAGATCGAAGAACAAGAGAAAGATTATTTTATTTTACTCCCATAATCTCGAAAAAGAGGGCAAAGTATGTTATCAGTTTGTTCAACAACTAGAGTTATAAAGGATAAGCCCTATTCATGCTCCCGAAAGTCATCATTCCAAATTTAATGTTTGAATGTGTGCCCATACACGCTACACTTGCTTGAAAAAAAATATTCCACGTTGTACTAGGCACGAGTTTCATTGAGTTACACAATACCGCAATACGAGTAATCAGACAGAGATGTGTACATTTCATCACTGTTTGTTTGTTTTTTCACCTAAATGAAATTTAATGAGGAGGGGGAGAAAAGCAAAGATTTATTGACATTGATAGTTTAATCCAGGCAGCCAGAAAGTTGTACCATAACCCTTTTTTTTTTCTCTCCTTGGCAATCTGTATTGTTACTACTAGCGATGGATTTGAATTATATCCACGAAGAAAAGAAAGTTCTACAGTATATACCATTATTAAGGAAAAGAAGAAAGGATTCATTTCCTTTTATTGCTGTACATAGCCGACCTTTTTTAAAGTCTAATGATACGCTTGCTCAAGGTTTGAAATATGAGATAAGAGGAGATGGGATTAAATGGATGTGGAGGGAAGGCAAAGGAAGATTGGGCAGTTTGTTTGCGTATTTGCGGATGATATATTGGTGTACTTACAGATTGAAATTAAATTGAATGATGACGTGTTTATCAATGCTTTACTGTCTTGATTTTGACAGATGATGAGTACTGATGAACAAACTGGGATAGATTAAATAAAATGAGGAGACTTTGGTGAATCTGGGGCACGTAATTGATATAAAGATTCAATTGATAATTCAGAAGGTAAACATAGACAGTCGATCTAATCTTATTTTGTTACTTACATCAAACTAGGTAAAATAAGTGCTTCGAAAATAATAAAAAAGACAAGTGAGAATTGGGAAAGTTAAGGGTTTGTAAAGATTAGGAATTGAGAGTCAGGAGAACATAAGGGAATATAAATAGCCGGCCAGGTATTACGAACTCATACGAACATTCAGTGGTAGAATACAACTAATATAATTTAATCAACAGTACTGTCACATACTTGTATTTAAGCTGAGTAAAAAAAGAAATCAAGAGAAAATCGAAATGGAGGAAGATCATGGAAGTATACCAAATGTACAGGAAAATGATACCGAAAAAATCGAAAGAATGGATGAGGATCAGCAGGTAATGGAGGAACAAGAAGGAGAGCAGGTGGATAATGAAGCAGAACATGTGAAGGAAGAAATAATAGAGCAAGGAATGACAGATATTCAGGAAGAAGAGCAAAAGGAAGACGAAGAAGAAGAAAGGCTAGAAGAAAAGGCAGAAGAAGAAGAAAGGGTAGAGGAGGAAGAAAAAATAGTAGAAAAAGAGGAAGAAAAAGAAGAGGAGGAAGTGAAGCAAGAGGAAAAGAAGGAAGCAGAAGGGGAAGAGGAGGAGGAAGAGGAAGATGAGGAAGAGGAGATAGAAGAGATAGAAGAGGTGCATGAAGGTATAGTTATTCCACAGCAAAATAATTTAATGAAAGAAAAAGAGGTAGAAGAGGAAAAAGTCGAGCAAACTGTGAAAAACGAGGAGGAACAACACGATGAGGACGATGAAGAGAAAAAAAAGAAAGACGATGAAGAGAAAGGCCAAAGGGAGCAGGAGGAAGATGAACAGGAGGAGGAGGAAGAAGAAGAAGAAGAAGAAGAAGAAGAAGAAGAAGAAGAAGAAGAAGAAGAAGAGGAAGAAGAAGAGGAAGAAGAAGAGGAAGAGAATTTAAATAGTGGATTCGTAAGCCTAGCAGGAGGAAATAGGAAAATCGAGCAACTAGAATCAAAAATCAGACAAAATGAATATGATAGCGAAAGCTGGGTAAACCTGTTGGCGGAGGTAGATGCACAAGGAGATCCAGCGATGATGCGAGAAGCATACGAGCGGTTTTTAAAGCAATACCCGACATCAGGGAAGCACTGGAGAGAATACTGCGACTTTGAATTGAAGCAGCGACAATTAGCAGCGGTAGAGCATATATTTACAAGAACATTGGCTAGCACTAAATCGATAGAGTTGTGGACGTTTTATATTAAATATATTCAAAAAATCAACAGCAACGAGGCAGGTCAAGTGGTGTTAGCAGAGCAAAGAGCGACTGTTGAGCAGTGCTATGAATTTGTTTTGAATCATGTGGGGTTGGATAGAGAGTCGGGGCCATTGTGGCAGATGTATATTGAGTTTTTGCGATCAGGAGAGTATACACAGGGGTGGGAGCAGAGTAAGCAAAACGAAAGTGTCAGAAAGGTTTATCATCGAGCAATATCTACGCCGCTTTCAATGGTGGAAAGCATATGGAAAAACTACGATGTATTTGAGAACACAGTGAACAAGCAAATGGCAAAACGACAGTTGGCGGACGTATCTGCAGTGTACATGACAGTCAGAGCGACGGTCCGGGAGGCAAAGAAATACACTGATGCGATCCAGCGATATCGGCCAGCATACAACCTTGTTGTTCCAATAAGTTTCAAAGAAAAAGAGGTCAAATATTACAACGCATGGAAAAGATACATTGAATGGGAAAAGGGAAATCCACAAAACCTGGAAGATGAAAAGCTTCTACAGCAAAGAGTGATTTACGCATACCAGCAGGCAGTTGAGGCGCTTCGGTTTTATCCAGAAATATGGACAGAAGCGGCGCAGTATTTGTGGGAGTTGGACGAAAAGAATGAAGCGTTAAAGTTGATGATTGAAGCGAACAAGGTGCTTCCACAAAGCTCAAGTGTACTGTTTTTGTATACTGAATACGAAGAATCATTTGGAAACAATGAAAAGTGTCATAAGGTTTATAAGGAGCAGTTGGAGCTTATAGAGCAGCAGATAGCCAAAGTCAAAGAAAAGTATGCCAAGACATACAAGAAGATAGAGGCGCGGATCAAGGCAAAGACACAGGTACAGGTAAAAGCGGATATGGGCACAAATGCGCAACAAACAGGAAGAGGTCGGGGTAGAGATAGAGATAGAGGTAGAGGTAGGGATGGTAAAGGAAACATGGAAAGTGAATCAGAACTGGACCGGTTATCTGATTTCGAGGGTAGCAGTAATGTCCAAGAGAATAGGCGTGGCGAGTATGGTGGTAATAACAGCAGGTATAGAAAAATCCGGGAAAAGTATGCTGCTAGCGAACACAAGGAGGTGGAACAACTGAAGAAAAAATATACAATGGTCTATATAGCATACTTGAGGTTTGGACTGAGGGCGGAGGGAATAAATGAAGCAAGAGCAATCTTCAAAACGGCTCGAACCAAGGATATCGAATACATAACATACCATTTGTTTGTAGCTTCAGCAATGATTGAGTTCCACGTGACCAAAAACAGCACAATCGCAGGAAGAATCTTTGAATATGGTCTGAAGCACTTTTTTGATTGCAACGAGTATGTCTCCGAGTACTTGAAGTTTCTTATCAATATGAATGACGACAACAATACTCGGGCGTTGTTTGAGCGGGTTGTTTCTAGGAAGGAAGAGAGAGATCAAGAGAGGGAGAGGGAGAGGGAGAGAGAAAAGGAGAATCAAAACGAAAAAGGGAAGGAGTCGGATGGTGTATCAGATGAAAAGAGCCTGCGTGGATTTTGGGACTTGTTTTCTGAGTACGAAAACTTGTACTTTGACTTGTCTAGTATTTATGCGCTGAATTCACGCATTCTGGACACATTTAAAAGAGAAAGCCCAACTACACTATTAGTTCAGCGGTATACATACTTGGATCTTGATGGTATAGCTTTGGAGACATGTGCAGGTAACTCTACCTCTGCTCTAGCATCTTCCAACGCTGCAAAGGCTTCATTGGCATCCAGAGGTGCGGGAAAGACTGGCAAGTATGCCGACAGTTATCATACTCAGCACGATGAAGGAGAAGGAGGGGAGGCAGATGAGGAAGATGAAGACGAAGATGTCAAATATGCAAGAACCATCAAATTGGCATCAATTACCAATGGGAAGTTCCTTAGCCGGAACCAGCTCTTGCACTCTGTCAAACCAAAATATCAAAAGACGTATCGGCCCGATTTGTCGCACTGGAGCAGTCACAAAAATACCGACCCGCCCAACCTTGATCAACCTCAACACCAACACCAACACCAAACTCAACACCAACACCAGCATCAACAAGGTCATGGTAGATCAGGCAGACGGCGTAGCGGTTCTGTGGTTTCTGCTAGCAGCCAGAGCAGCAGTGTTGTTAGTTACCCACCATCTGTTTCCTCAGCAGCATACCACGATAACTTCAGACAATCAGCAGCTACTTCTGTACCTACTTCTGTATCTGGTGGTGTTGGGGGAGGGGCGGGAAATGATGTGTTGATGACGGTTGTTGATAGATTAAACTCTTTGCCTCTTTCATCACATGCTCTTTCATCCACACCTACACTTGATGTAAACCTGCTAGTTGAGAGTATTCTGGGTTTACAGCTGCCTAAACCGGCTGTTTCTTCCTCCAATTTTTTGAGTTACAACCGAAATAGTAATAATATGGCTGGCGGTGGTGGTGTAGGAAATATGAATTCTTCAATCAATCTACTTTCTACACTTTCGGGTATTAACACCTCTGGTGGTGGAGCTGGTGGTCAGTTCAGCTCATACAGATCCCCGTTGTCTCCATCTTTATCATCTAAAAACTATAATCAATACCCTCAACACCAACAACAACAGCATTATTCAGGTAGTGGAGGAGGAGGAGGTGGTGGTGGCGGCCCTTCAGGAGGTAGTAGGATCTTTAATTCATCCAACAAAGGTGGCACTGGTAGTTCGTCACACCAGCACCAGCATTCCAAGAACAGGTCTTGGAAACCTGGGAATGACAACTTTGGCATGTCCGGCGGCGGCGGTGGTGGTGGAGGTGGATTCGGTCCCACCAAAAAGCGTCCCCGGATTAATTCCCAATCCAGTGTTTCTACAACTACTAGCTCAACTGTAAACTACCCTTCTCATCATCACCATCATCAACAACAACAACAACAACACCACCAACAGCACCAATATCAGCAGCAACACCAACATAATATGGGCTATGGTAATAATAATGGTGGCAATAATATGGGTGGATTTGTACCTGGTGGTGGAAACAGGAATTTTGGAAATCCAAATCCTAACCAAAAATACTATGGAAATAATAATAACAGTGGTGGTGGTGGACGGCCCATTAATAGAGCCTATAAACGAAAACCATGATATACCCATCTTCTCCATTTCCCCCCTTTTTCCCATCCTTTTTTCCTCCTTTTAGTTTAGCGCCATTTACTGTTTCTTTTTACTATTCGTTTTTTTATTTTTTTATCTTTTATTTTATCATTTTATTTTATTTTATATTATTTTCTGTCCTTCTTGTCGAATCTTAGCGATCAGACTCGTATCAAAAAAATAAGTGTCTAAAATCAATCGTTATTTTTATTTCTTATTCACACTACCTCGTAAGTTAAGGGTGTGTTATATACCATGATAAATGGCTTTTTCCTAAACGCAAATAATGTAGCAACTAAGTGACCTTTTTCTCTTTTTCGTTTTGTTTTTGAAAAGCAGATGATATACTAAAATAAAAATAATGCAAGTGCACGTGAGAGTTTTGGCCAAGAAAATCCACAGATTTTTATTTTTATTTTATCATTTACACGTTTTCTTTATGTTGTGAAACGCGAGTTTATTCGAGAATTTAACGATATAAAAGATTATGGACAATAATTAATTGAAAAAAATATCTGCAATATCACTTTTGTGTATATATTTATAATAGTTATATTTAGTTGTTTTATCAATATATACATCAAAAAGTACACTTTTTTTTTTATAAAAATAAAAAACAAAGAAAAAATATAGATAAAGAATGAACCCGACAACTAAAAAGATTATTTCAGAAGTGTCAATGCTAATTCTGACCCAAGTGGTCGTGTTTATTGGATTCCGCTACTTGGTTAATAAATTCGACCCACAATCCGATCAGAAAAAGCAGGCTCAAGAAAAAAGCAAAACACTTACGAACAAATTACAGCTCAAGAATATCACCTTAAATGAGTACGAAAAAATAATAATGGGTGAAGTGATCCTTCCAGACGATCTCAAGGTTACATTTTCAGGTATGTAAAAGAGAGAGAAAAGAAAGAGGGCGGGGGGAGGAGGAGGAGAAGGTGGTGGTGTGGTGTGGTGTGGTGTGGTAGAAGAAACATTTTTGCCTTGTTGTGTCTTGACACTCTGCCATTTATTTGCCTTTATTATTGCTATTATTGTTACTATTATCATAAAGTTTGTGGATGGATGAGCTATTGATACGAAAATATAATAACGACAAATCTGATAGATATCGGAGGGTTGGACGATATAATTGGCGAGCTTAAGGAATCAGTAATATACCCTCTTAACCACCCCCAGCTATTTTCAAGCACAATGGATCTGTTTGGATCTCCAAAGGGTGTTTTGCTTTATGGACCACCAGGTAGCGTATCTATTTACATTAGGTTTTTGAATATATTTTAAAGTTAACTATGTGGAGTTACCAATATCTCAATCCTCTTTTATTTTATATTTTATATCTTTGGTTTTTAGGGTGTGGAAAGACAATGCTTGCAAAGGCACTTGCAAAAGAATCCAGAGCCCGCTTTATCAACCTTCACCTTTCTACTTTGATGGATAAATGGGTAAGTAACCATTCTCTTTCCCTATTCTCGCCTTGTTGCCTCTTTTTCCTTTTTCCTTTTTATATTATGTAAAAATATCAAAATATCAAAGTATCAATAATGCAAAAATAGTTTGGTGAATCAAATCGCTTGGTCAAAGCTGTTTTTACTCTTGCAGACAAGTTGCAGCCAACCATTATATTCATTGATGAGATCGACTCGCTGTTCCGTACAAGAGAGAGTAGAGACCATGAGGCAACATCCATGATGAAAGCAGAGTTTATGAGTTTGTGGGATGGGTTGGCCACCGACAGCGGAAACAGAGTTTTGGTAAGTTCTTGCTTGGCGCAACTTTTTATTTGTTTATGTTTTAGTTAGCGGTGTGGTATTCGTGGCTGATGATAATGATTTTATGCTGAACTGAATAGGTTATTGGAGCAACAAATAGACCAAATGATATTGGTAAGTTTTGGATCACTACCAAAGATTTTATTTTATTTTTATTTTATCTTTTTTGAATTGGCTAGCTTTGGCAGAATAAATCTCAATAATGTATACAACTAAATTTCAATACACTTAGATGCCGCAATAATGCGAAGAATGCCCAAACGGTTTTATCTTAAACCTCCAGGCAGCGAGCAAAGAAAGAATATTTTGAAGCTCTACTTGAAAAACGCAGCACTCGATTCCAATTTTGACCTTGAGGAACTTGTTGAACGAACCACAGGAATGTCAGGCAGCGATCTTAAGGAATTGTGCAGGGAGGCCATGATGGCACCAATCTGCGAGTATATGCGGAGTAATCCGGTCTTTGGTGACAACGAGGAAGGACAACAACAGCTATTGAACCTGGACGAGCAGCTGTCACCACCTGAGTCATATGATTTGCGTCCCGTAACAATGCAGGACTTTACCACTGTGTTGTCAAAGGAAGATGATAGTTTATTGAATAGTTATAATTCAAACTTTCATATAGCATCATTTTCTGATTGTGATTGATGATCTTCTTTCCTTTTTTCTTTTTTTCTTTGGTAGTTTTTTTTATTTGATTCATTTAGGTATTTAATGTAGTAAGAAGAAAACAAGGCAGGGGGGAGGGGAGGAGGGAAATGAAGTAGAAGTGGGGATTGGGTTAAGTTTGGTTATATTATTTACTCATCCTTTGGTTATAGTAGTATTATAAGAACTTTTGGTACTTTTTCAATTAATTACATTCCCTTTCATAGAGCCATGAGTGTCTAGCTTATAATAAAAAAAGGTGTATAGACTTGTTCATGTTCCCTTATAATACGTTAAATAAAAATTAATCTCCGTTTACCCCATTCATCCACTCTCCACTCTCCACTCTCCACTCTCCACTCTCCCCCCTCCCTCCCCCACCTTTCATTTTCTTCTTTCTTGTTTTTCCCAATTTGTTGGGCGTTGACAAAAGGCTTATTGATAATGGTAAAGGTGTGCAAATACATGAGTGGCAATAGTGGGAAATGTCAGAGTAGAGACGAAAAAATCGCCCAATTAGGGGGTATTGCTACCACTATCACACATATAACCAATGTGTGCGGTTTTTTGAGGTTAGGGACTGCATATGCTATGCTCTTTGAAAATGCAACAACGTTCTACTAGATTTTACCATACTTTTTAGAGCGTTTTTCTTTTCCGCTCATTCCATTAACACTTGCAAATTTGGGAGAGAGGGTTAGGGAAAGTGAGAGCGAGAGTGAAAGGGAGGAATTGAAATTGAAATTGGAATTGGAATTGGTGTAGAAAAAATTTTTTTTGAACCAAAATTTATCACATATTTTGGCTATTTTTGGATTAGGCTCGCCATATATCCCAGAAAATTGAACGATTTTGCATGAGGTAATATAGTAAACTATTTTTTATTATTTATTTTTTACTGTTGCCAGTTTAGTTTTTTGGAGATATTCGTAAAAAAATAAAACTCTTTTCGTGTTGTATACAAGTGAATAAAGGACTCACGAGATCCAAGAAAAGGGAGAAACAAAGACAAAGAAAAAATCTAAGAAAGGTTTAGAAGGGTACTTGTATAAAAAAAAAAGAAATTACAATGACAGCCAAAGTTACAGTCTTTGAAGATCAAGAAAAATTCAATTCACTTCATCCTCTACAACACGAATGGGTGTTGTGGTATGATTCTCCAAATAAAAGGATTAATTCACAGAACTGGTCTCAGAATCTTAAAGAGGTAGTCGAAATTTCTACAGTTGAAGAATTTTGGGGGTAAGTACCTTTTCCTTTTTTTCTTGCCCATTTATCATCATCCTTTTTCTTTATTTGGATTCTTTATCATGAAAAAGAGTGCAAAGGTCAGATACGGTTAAAGGATTTGAATTTATATTTCGGTGATGGTGATGGTGTCAGATTTTCTAGCTACAGCTTTTGACGAATATTTATGTGATATTCGGCATCTGGATTAAGTGTCCTAATCACCAACATTTTTTTATTTTTTAAAAACATAGGGTTATAAATAATGTTGTAAGCGCAATCGAGATTCCGTTTGGTGCAAATTTCCATCTTTTCAAAAAGGGAATTAAGCCAATGTGGGAAGACCCTGCCAATGCCCATGGGGGTAAATGGTCATTTAACTTTGGAAGAACACGCGGTGATAACATCAATGAAGTATGGATCAATACAGTAAGTATTTTTAAACAACATTCACTAAGGCTATACATATATGTACATATTTGATGTGATGAGATGGAAAAGTGGAGGATTTGAGGTTTAACGGGTACGGTTCTTGTTGTTGTGCAAATATAGCTACTGGGTGCTATTGGCGAAACATTTGAAGATCATGATAACATTTGTGGGTTGGTGTTTTCCAACCGTAGAGTAATGTTTAAGATTGGATTATGGGTAAAGAGCAATGACGACAAGGTTAAGAATAAGGAGACTGGTGCGCACTTTAAGAGACTTCTAGGATTAGGGGAAAATGATAGTTTGGAATACCAACCACACGATGGAGGTCATGGCGATAACTCACAAAAATTAGTTGTATGAAAAATCTAGTGCCACTTTGTTATGTTTTGTTCTATTTACCTTATAAAGTTTTTTTTTTTTTTTTGCTGAGGATCTAAGTTTTCAGACTTATAAAGGGATATATATAAGATGATTCAAGTAAAACTGAATATTAGAAATGATGAAAAGTACAAAAAATGTATTTGGTATGAACATTTATGGAGAAGGTGGTAAGAATACCGCCCGTAATGTGCACATACACTCGATGTATCTAAATTTTCGGATGGATGAAACTAATGATAATGAGATGAGGGGTTGCAATTAGTGTGGCTTTTGACTTTTAATTTTTCAGTTTTTTAGTTTTTTTCTGCTTTGTACAAGGTATTGGAACAGTAACGGATAAAAGAGGGATTCTACTGTAAAAGTGTAAAGATATACAGCGCATATAACAAAATAGTATTGATTAGCATCACTGTGTTTACAATTGTATATTTATAAGGAAAGTAAAGGAATAGAACCCAAAGACCAAGCTGAATCAGTACATTCACAAATTGTTCAGTTAATGCTATAATATATTACGAGCATTGTCTACTTGATCATTAGTCTGGGTTCTGTTTTTGTATATGTTTGTACATATATGTGTTCTATCTTTGATTTTCAATATCCAAACGCATAAAAAGTGGAAAAACTCACCAGATAACAATAAAATATTGGGGATGGGTGTAGGTATTTCATAAAATGTATCCAACGACCCAGCATCCTTCTCTACGAGAGGTATTTAGAACGATATTTACGAACATGGCTAGAATTTTCTTATTTTTATGTAGCACTTTTATTGTGGAATAGATCATATCGCTGACAATATGATGCTCAAGCTCTACTATACAATAGTGTATACAGTTTTATTTTTATCAGTTTCTACAGAGGCATGTTTAGTATCAGAGGATCCTCCATTTGAACGCAAAATGCTTGACATATAACAAAGCTATACTTTTACAAAAGGTACATTTATGCTTCCAATCAAGCTTGCTTTGGACGTGTATAGAATATATTTGTTTTAATTCAATGTTGTAGTTCAGATACATTGCAGTGCAGATAATTTATACATTTATATGCAATATATTGCTTTTTAAATTTTGTTTTATTTGGTTGATGCTTATTCCGGACGTACATCAGTTCTCATATTCAACACTTTGTTTATAATGCGTTCTTACTGAGTAATATTATTGCAATAATGTGAACTTGCGCAAACAACTATAACCTCACCATTGGTTATGTCTAAAGTGTAAAAATAAGAATTTCTCAGATACATTAGAATGCAATTAGGAAATCTACCACTCTGTATGTACCCGATTAATCGCTGCTCGTTGCCTATAATATCAGCAGGCTCATTTTTCATACACTTTATAACTAGTGTTTTTCTTTTACCGACAAGAGCTTCAATAATTATATCAGTACTTCGAGAATCAGTATTGTGAAAACGATTTCCAGTTTTTATTAAATATCTGCTGTTGAAATCTAAACCAGCAAACGCGATAAGCGCGAAGGCTAGCCCCGAGACATCACTTTCCCAATTTGTATTTGCTGCTATATTGATGGTACGCAACATCGCCTCTTTTTGATTCTCATTTAATTTCAATTTTGGTCAGAGACAACTCAATTCGTGTTCATACAGATTTTTTATCTGATAAATTTTGTTTTTTGGGGCTTACTTATGTTTCCAGCCAAGGTTGCTTTAAATATATCATTTGTTATTACTTTGATTTTGATTCATTTTTTGATGACGTTGGAAACAAAATACGGGATTCTATTGGACATGTTAGGTTCTGGTTAATATTCTGGTCTTTGATTAAAGAACAGCAATATTAAAAAACGATGGCAGGTTGTTGGATGCATGGAACTATTAGGAAGAGAAAAGAAAAGAAAATAAAAAAAAGGGGGGGGGGCAAAAGTGGCAAAAGTGGTTTGGTTGTAGTGGTTGTAGTGGTTGGAGAAGAAGGCGAGGAAGAGGGTAAAAACAACTTGATTTGTGGATGAATAACGCGATGTGTACTTGCTAATCAAATATTTGCAAATTATGCTTTGTTCACTACTAAAAAAAATAATAATAATACAACCAACTTGCCAATTGTTTGAAGGAAAGGCTTGGAAAAGGATATTGCTCCCATTTCTATGGAGAGCTACAAATTATTTGCCTAGCTGAAAATAAAAAGCACCATTATGAAAAAAAAAAAAACAATAGTAAATATCAGAAGCGTAAATTAAGAACTGTTTCTGATTGCAATAAATTACTCCATAATTTTTTTATTACTTTTTAAAGGGCTAATATACCAAACAAAATATAACCCGCCAAACGGTAACAAGATTCATAAAATAAACGCACAACACTTATTTTGCAAAACGAATCTTTGTTGAAAGCCAGAAGCAGAAAAAAGGGAAAAGGAAAAGGAAAAAGAAAAAGAAAAAGAAAAAAGGGAACAAAACAGAAATGAAGAGAAAACTTGTAGAATCCAAGGCGATTGCCTCGGCCAATCTGTATCGGGAATTACCCAACAGCCAGAAACCATACAACTGGCCATACATTTTTATTTACCCCATGTGGCTCTACATATACTTTGTAGAATACCAACGGGTGTTGGGCAGCTTCGAGTATACATTTTTGTCATTGGTGTTTGTTGTAGGTTCACACATACTGTTGCGACTAATGTGCGAATGGGATGTAAATGTGCGTGCCAGATTGATGTGTAGTGAGGTTGAGACAGTACAGGAGGCAGATTTGGTGAAAATCATAACGGCAGAGCATCAGGGAAAGAACGCGATGGTGCAGATCGACCGGACATTCAATAAACGGGGAGATCTGTTGATTTCGTTCAAATTCCAGGAGATCAAGTATATCTATGAAGATGACAAAAAGTTGTTCAAGACAATCGAGTACCCGTGTGATATGGGGTACCCAGTCGAACACTTTAGAAGTGCCAAAGGTCTCAGTAGCGAGAAGCAGCTTGAGGAGGAGCAGTATGCGTATGGCGACAACCGGTTCCACATTCCGATTCCTACATTTGTGGAGCTATTCAAGGAACATGCGGTGGCACCGTTCTTTGTGTTCCAAGTGTTTTGCGTTGGGCTATGGTGTTTGGATTCGTACTGGTATTATTCAGTGTTCACGCTGTTTATGTTGATTGTGTTTGAGAGTACGTTGGTGTTTCAACGGGTGAGAACTTTAGGTGAATTCCGAACGCTAGCAATGAAACCATACAAGATCAATGTATATAGAATGGGCAAGTGGAAAGAGGTAGAAACCACAGAGCTTTTGCCAGGTGATGTGGTATCGATTGTACGCAGTGAAGGAGAAAACGCAGTACCATGTGATGTAGTTTTGGTTGGTGGAAACTGTATTGTCAATGAGGCAATGTTATCAGGCGAATC
>LSSK01000072.1:21381-33212 GCA_001969505.1 Zancudomyces culisetae | reverse complement strand
GCCCAAGAAGCGATTGGGTTTGATATTGAAGGACGGGATAAGGGTAGTGTATTGTTTGGAGGAACAAAAGTGCTTCAGGTTGATCTTGAGCACAAGACGAAGGGTACAATTATGACACCAGATGGTGGATGTACGTGTGTGGTGTTACGGACTGGGTTTGGAACGGCACAGGGAGAGTTGGTGCGAACCATGATATTTAGCACTGAGCAAGTGACAGCAAACAACAAGGAATCGTACATATTTATATTGTTTTTGTTGTGTTTTGCGTTTTTGGCAGCAGGGTATGTGTGGCACCAAGGGATGAAAGATGCTCGACGAACCACAACCAAGGTATTGCTAGACTGTATTCTGATAATCACATCAGTAGTTCCACCCGAATTACCAATGGAACTGTCGATGGCTGTAAACTCGTCGTTGATGGCATTATCAAAGTATGCGATATACTGTACAGAGCCATTCCGAATTCCATTTGCGGGTAGGTTGGATGTGTTATGCTTTGACAAGACAGGAACACTGACGGGTGAACAGTTGGTGGTCGATGGAGTTGCGGGAGTGGTGGAGCCAATAAATGGGGAGAAGGGGATGCAAGCAGACGGGCTGATCAAGGTCAATCTTTTGGGACCAGAGGGAATGATGACGATAGCTACAGCACACGCATTGGCGCGATTGGATGACGGCACACTGGTTGGTGACCCGATGGAACAGGCACAGCTGCAATCCACACGGTTTGAAATGGTGCAGGATGGCACGTTGTGGCTGCAGAAGAGCAGCAGCCGTGACCTGTGGATGGAAGGAATCAAGCTGATACCTAAACGCCGGTTTCCATTTTTGTCAGAACTCAAGCGAAATGCAGTAGTCAGCTGGGCAAGTAGTTCACCCAACGGGAAAGCAAAACACTTTGTGTCAGTAAAGGGAGCACCAGAAGCACTGCGAGGGATGTTTGTAAATATTCCAGCGTGGTATGATGAGACGTTTAAGCACTACAGTCGACGTGGAGGGAGAGTGTTGGCATTAGGAAGTAAGTGGATTGATCGGGAACACATAGGTCATGAGGAGTTGGGCAAGTGGACGCGAGAGAGTGTGGAGAGCGAGTTGGAGTTCCAGGGATTCTTGGTGTTCAGTTGTCCACTGAAGCCCGATTCGGCATCGGCGATCAAGATGCTGAACGATTCACAGCACCGCTGCATTATGATTACAGGCGACAATGCGTTGACGGCTGTACATGTGGCCGGCCAGGTGCGAATTGTTGAGAAGCCTGTGCTGATTTTTGATGCTGATAGCAACAACAAGCTGGTGTGCACCAATGTCGAAGAAGATATCCATATCGGCGTATTGCCTGACGAACCACTGGACTCTGAGATTTTGGCAGATTGGGAGTTGTGTATGACTGGTCCAGCTCTCGACTTGCTGCGTGGATCTGTGCTTTGGCGCGAGTCCTTGCTGCATAACGTGTGGGTCTATGCTCGTGTCAGTCCAGCTCACAAAGAGTTTATTTTGACAGAGTTGAAGAGCAGTGGTTATTGTACGTTGATGTGTGGTGATGGAACCAATGATGTAGGTGCACTCAAGCAGGCTCATATCGGTGTTGCTTTGCTTAACGGAACCACTGAAGACTTGGAAAAGATCCAAAAACGTAATCAAATTGAGCGAGTAAAAGCTGGTTATGATGCACAAGTCAAACTGTCCAAGCGATTTGGACAACCACCGCCACCTCCTCCCAGTATTCTGAAAAAGCATATGGATGAACTTTTATCTAAATCTCAAGACCAAAACCAAAACCAAAACCAACAACAAATACAACCACAACCCCAACAACCACAACAGCAGCAGACCAGACAACAACAAGCAGAACAGCTTCAACAGGAGCTTGGTACTCGTGTAAATGATTGGCTAGCAACTATGGAATCCATGGAGGAAGACGTTCCCACCATCAAGTTCGGCGATGCCAGTGTAGCATCACCATTTACATCCAAACTTGGGTCCATCCATGCGGTATGCAACATTGTGCGACAGGGCCGCTGTACGCTGGTTGCAACTATCCAGATGTACAAGATCCTTGCCCTCAACTGTCTGATCAGTGCGTATTCGATGTCCGTGATGTACTTGGCTGGCATCAAGTATGGTGATTACCAGGCGACTATTATGGGCATTCTGATGAGTGTTTGCTTTATGTGTATTTCCAAGGCGTCACCACTAGAAAAATTGAGTCGTGAAAGACCTCAACCCAATATTTTGAATTTCTATGTCTTGCTGACTGTTTTGGGTCAATTCTTTGTCCATATATTTGCACTGGTCTTTGTGACTATGAAGGTCAACGCTTCGCAAGCCCAAGATTCCGATCTGACTCCAATAGATCTGGACTCTCCTTTCGAACCCAACCTGCTCAATACGGCCATGTATCTATTGTCGCTATCTCAACAAATCTCCACTTTTGCCATCAACTACCAGGGTCATCCTTTCCGTGAGAGTATTCGCGAAAACACCTATTTGTTCCGTGGGCTGGCATCTGTCGGTATGCTGGTTATTGTTTGTGCCACTGAAATGTTCCCATCCCTCAATGTTATGCTCAAGCTTGTGGATATGCCCGAAATCTTTAGGAACCAGTTGGTTTTCACCATTCTTCTTGATTTTGCTGGTGCTTACTTGATTGAAAGAGTTTGTAGACACTTTTTCAGCGATTGTCAACCTAAACCGATTTCTGCCCGCGACTGTGATTAATTGATTTGTTTCATTTTGTTTCATTTCATCCATTTTATTATATCATATTTATTTAATTTTATTTTCCTTTCTACAATATACTATATAAACCAAATGCTATTACTAATAACAAGACTCCCAGCATGTCACCAGTTCCCGCTCTATAATGTTAAATTATTATGGTTTTAATTTAAACCCCTTACAGCTTTTTCTCGCTCTACCATATCCACAATACTATACAATATATTATAAAAGCAGAAAAGAAAATAATAGTTACATTATTGGATTGACATAGTAATCTGATTCCAACTTTTTTCGCCATGTAGCTCGGGCCGCAAATAATCCAGTCAACAACAAGACAAATACCTATTAAAATTGAATATTTCAATATCAGCGTCAGCGTCAACACTCAAATATACATAGTACAACCATAAATTCCCAACTTACATGAACAAAACAAGCAGACAAGTACAATACTACAAATTGAATCTTTCCAAATATAACTCCACTACCACCAACACCAACACCAACACCCGCCTTTGGATTGGTATTTTGTTGTAAGGTTTGTGATGATGGTAATATCTTTGAATAATCCATATAGTAGCTGGCATAATAAATCATGAACAAAAGTTGTACAGGTAAGTTTGCCAATACCAAAAGTATCCAAAATATTCGTCTATTCAACCCATTTCTATTCCCATTCCCATTCCCATTCCCATTCCCATTCCCATTCCCATTCCCGTTCCCATTCCCATTATTGTTTTCTTTTAATTTTCCTACTGTACCAGCTTTGTCCAAACCTACAGTTATATTTTTATTTATATTTCTACCCTCATATCCACCTTCACCTTCATCTTCATGATCATGATCATCATCCATCCCACTCGCCGTTTTTCGTGCACTTTGCGTTCTTTGCATTTCCTGTATATGTTGTAAATGGTGTATCATGTGTATTTTATGTTGCCTTTCCAAATGTAAACTTGTAGATATCCGACTAGCATACACAATCGCTATATTGCCTCCAGTACCACAAAATACAGGTACCAAACTCGCCAGTAACGCATACGTACCGACATATCGTTCTAGTAACATTCCTGCTACTGACGATGTTACTAATGCATAAAGTAGTGATTGCCATCCAATAAATATGTTTTGGTAATAAAAACTGTAGTTTGCACTGTTAATGTCATTTCCACTATTACTCATATCATCAATTGATTGTCGTGACGAATCTATATTGTTATATTCATCTGTGGTATTCTGTACTGGCAGTATACTGTCTATACTGGTTTTGTTTTCATTTTCATTTTCATTTTCATTTTCATTTTCATTTTCATTTTCATTTCCATTCCCATTTACGATACTATTAAATTTGATCGAGTGAAATGTTTTTAATTCTATTTCCTCTTCACCATTTCCTCCATTAATCATCTCTTGTCCAGTACTTGCACGTGCATTTTCATTACCAAGAATATTATAATCATACCCATACTCCCCTCCCCCTCCTCCAATTCCGATTCCTCCTCCAACCCCCACTCCCCCAATGCCGATGCCGATACCGCCTATCTTTGCGTCTGTGGTACCCGCTGTTGAACTCAGAATTCTCATCAGTAATACTATGGTTATGAAAATTCCAGTGATTGTGACCAAAACTGCAGTTATTCCCATAATTTTCCACCAAAACCCATTACCAATACCACCATTACTACTTGTATACCCATTTCCGAACAATTTCGAAACTGCTGTAGATGTTCCCATCATCAACAATAAGGTTGTTACATCTCCAAATGTTGATGCCAGAGGTGCAGTAACATTATCCGGATCCAATTTACCACCAGAAAACTTGTAACAAACCAAAATTACACCTGTCACAAGTGTAGCCACTCCTAGTGCCCCTACTAGTGAAGTAATATAGCTGGTTGTCATTATTACTATAGTATTGGAAATAGTAAATCTCAAAATGCTTGTTCTTTCAAGTTTTGCTTCACTGCCAACGGCATTCCCCTTTCCAAACATTCCTCCTACGCCTACTCCCATCCCCCCTCCCTTCAGTCCTTCCTCAGCACTGCCACCTCCCAAAATTTGTCCCTGACTCTGGGCATCTGTCAGGTTATTTGCACCAGCATTGATTGGTAGTCCCGGATGATGGATTCCAAGCAGTTCAGCAAGTATTATAACCAATATAACCATTAATCCTACTATTATACTCATCATCATACTCTGAACCAATAGCAAAAGTACATGCCTTTTTATTGTTTGTTCGATTGGCTCAGCATTTTTGTTATTATCGCTGCAATCTCCTTTACCCACTATACTACCATTGCGAGTATTATTGATACTAATAATATTACTATTATTATTACCGCTGGTGTTGATATTGGTATTTCTACTACTACTACTACCACTACTGCTGTTGTTGTTGTTGTTGTTGTTGTTATTGTCGTTAGTATTAATATTGGAGCTAATATCTATTACTCCACTATCGTATTGCTCTATATCATCTTCCTTCTCCATAGCTCGTTCTTTTGCTTCCAACAACAGGGTATTCGCAATTGTCGCCAACCGGGTCGATAAATTAGCCTCCAAATTGCCCTTGATATTCATAATCACTGGGGTCAAAATCAGCAGACCCGGATATTGCGAATATGCCGCATTGGTTTTCACATTGTTGTCCAGTACATGACCGGCAAAGATCGAACCCACGATACAAAACAGCAGGACGGGAACTACTTGTAACAAAATACCAAGTGTTGACATTTGATCCAATGCTTGGATCCATGGCCATGGCCACCACCATTGAGGTTTTCCATGCGGTTCTCTCTTAAATTTACCTGAGAGGTTATTAAATGTATTTTTTCGACTATTTTTGTTGCTACCACCACTATCATTACTAGTAATACTGCCGTTGCTGATTCTACCCCTATTATTCTTATTATTCTGGCCTATATTTCCGGTATTTTCGGAATTGGATGTATCCTCGCCATTTAACAGCATTTTGTCGGTACTACTGCGGTTGCTGCCTGGTGCAGTTGACACCACGTTCGTAGCGCTCGATGCTACATTAGAGGTTCTATTGATTAAATACTTAGAATTTTGTTTTTTTCCCTGTAAATGTTCATTTTCGTACCTAGTAGGATTACTACTGCTACCATTGATGTCAATACCGTCACTATAGTCGTAGGATGTTCGTTCTTTCTGTACAAGGTTATAATTGTTTTCAGTTTGTGTATTTTTTAGATTATCGCTAGAGTCACCACTGCCCTTATTATGAGATATAGCCGAGGAACCATTCCTACTGTGGCTACTAGTCATTCGCAGTGAGTCATTTTGATCAAAATAGTGAGTGTTGTGTAGTTCAAAATCCAAATTTTGATTCTGGGAGAGCGACAACAGCCTGATTTCATCGCCCATTATTGAATATATGTATTGAAATGTAATTTATTGTAACGCAATTCTAGCATCAGGCGCAATAAAGGTAGAATGAAAAGAAAAAATTCAAAAAAAAATAAAGGCACAACTAATCAGCGAATCTGTTCATTTCTTTAATTCCTCTTGCTCCCTTGTGAAATAAAAGAATTATAGTTTTCATTCTTTTTTGTAATATTCTGGAGTTTGGTTATTTAAAAAAAGCGGGAACATTCTAATTCACATTTTAATATTAATTTAATGGTTTTTTCCCCGTTTATTATTGGGATTAATGCTCCTACTAAATATGATGGTCAGAATAAAAAGAAATAAATCCAATAATTAATAAAGTGGCAAGTGGCAAGTGGATGTTGATGGATAGATGGATGGATGGATGAGTTGAAATGGGATGGGATGGCTAGGCGAAGATTTATTTAACTTTTTTTTTTCTGTTATTTTATTTGGATATGGTATTTAACAACTCTCCCCCACTCACAATGTATTTTAACACCAATACCATCACGAATAGTAATAATAGCAGTTATATCAATATTTATAATAACATTGACAAGAGTAAAAAAATATATACGCATAGAATTTTGTTTTTTGTGGGTTTCAGATATATTTTATAGACAAGTCCCAATATCGATAATAAAATTAGTAAATAAAAGGTTAAAAATAGCAAACAAACATAAAAATAAATAAAGAATCAAGAAAAAGATATACAAAAATATTAAGGTTTTTTCTTGGATCCAGTAGCCTTTTTATTTGATTCGGCTTTACCACGATTAGTACCAGCAGTACCAGAACCGCTCTTCTTGGTAGAATTGGTGGTTGTGGTGGCGTTGGTATTTGTATTCCCACCACTACCAGCTTTCTTGGTGTTGGTAGATGTAGCTGAAGCAGTAGCAGTAGTGGTAGTGGTAGCAGTAGTAGTAGCAGCAACAGCTTGTGGAGATAGCTTGGGATTTGTTAAACGGTTCGGTGGAGGTACTTTGGGTCTAAAATGACCAAACCGAGCCTTTGGAGGTAAAGTATCGTCTTCAACTAAGGGTTTTAAAGGCTGTGGATCACCATCACCATCACCATTACCATCAGCACCAGCATGAGTTAGTTTGAATTTCTTGTGTTTACTGATGTATTCAGAGATTACAAAATACGGATCTTCAGCACTACCAGGCATAGCAGGGTTTGTGGTTTGTGAGACAGGAGAAACTAGATCAATTGGATCAAGTTGGAATTTAGATACCAGGAATGGCAGAAACAAACCCACCATGTTATCAAGTGAATCCAGCATGGGCCATTTGGGAGGTGGAATGTATTGGTACTGCTCATCGTCAGCCTTGCTGTTCGCGGCCGCCGAGGAGTAGTTGCGACCATACCACAGTTGTGGTGGAATGGCCTTGTTGATATCAACACCCACCTCAGCATCCAACCCCAGCTCCTGAAATCCAAAGAAATCGTCAGCCAGGGTGGCCAGGTCACCGTTCATGTAGCTGTATTCGTTTCCAAACGCAGCAGAGGCATCATCATTACCAAACGATTTACCACTAATTTGCTGTTCAAGTGCCGTTTCCAGTCGCTCCAAGGTATCAATAAGCCTGCCATCGGTCTTGTAGATGGTTTCAGCGTAGAACGACAAATCACTGAGCCGTTCAACTCCATTTTCGTATAGACAGTGTGCCAACATGGCTTCGGGTGTAAGCTCGGAAGAATGCGTGTCAATATACGAGCGTAGTGTGCGGCCTAGATTGCATAAATAATCTCGGGTAACTTCAGTAAGCAGATCCAGGGCCTGGGTTGTCAACCTTTCAAAGCCGGCGTTGGCAAGCAGCACAGCACATGTCCGTCGGACCAGTCGTATTCCGCACTCTCGATCCATCACCAACGGCTGCAAAGGATCTGCTTGAGCTTTCCATTTGTGGTCAAAATCTACCAAACCTTCAGGTTCATTTTCTTCTTCATTATCTTCAAATGCATTATTCTGGTACGAGACTACAGCTTCAGCTTCAGCTCCAACTCCAACTCCAGCTCCAACTCCAACTCCAGCTCCAACTCCAACTCCAGCTCCAACTCCATCTCTAGTTGATACTGCTTTTTGTTTGCGCTTTTTACGTCGTGTAAGAAAAGTACTCGGCATTGTGTATAGTGAATTTGGCCCATCAGAATTTTCATAGTAGCCGACTGAATGGTTAAATTTGATAATGTTGATTTGATTATCAACCTCACGAATATCTCTAAGCACATCTATACCCTTAGCCATGTGTTTCCACATCTCGTTATCCGGAAACCGTGTCGCCTGGTAACTCTCAATGGTGAGCCTATTTCCATTGCTGTCGTTTACTGGTTCAACCGGCAGTCTTGATTTTAATTGCTGCCCGTCAAATATCCGTTCTGGAATACCGCTTCCTGGATCATAAAGCGTGCTTGTTGAAATATGTGGATTTTGTACCTCGTACTTATCTATTTGTTCCATCTTCTCCAATTGTTCCTTATGCTTCTCCACCAACTCATACAATTCATGCCGCTTCTTGCTTTCTGCCACACCAAACTCGACATCCTTCATCCCACTTTGTGCTGTATAATCTTTCAACTGTACTGCTTCCTCCAACACAGCCTGAACATTGTAATAATCTGTTACTGATTCTCCTCCCTTGCCACTTTCCACTTGCAACTTGTATGTTTGATAGTGTCGCTCTGCCATCCCCCGTTGCATCGCTTCTGGTGTCCGTATCACTGCTGTCTGTTCCTCAAGCCGAGTACCGATTCGTGCTCTTGCTCTCTGTGCCATTTGTGCCCGAAACCTTATTGTTCGTTTGTTTCTAAATTCACTATCCACATGCAAATGTCTGTTGTGTCTTCCCAACAGTGACTCGACACTTTTTATAAATATCTCTCGTGTATCCAAACCATTGATGCCATTTTTATTTTCTCCTCCAACCTCCTGCTCATTTCCACAAGTTCGGTCGACCCCACCGTTTCCTTCGCATCCTTCCAATGTGTTTCCTTCTGCTGCTGTTTCTGCCATCAATGGTGTTTCTATGGCCATCATTTCATCCCTTTCAATATCCTGCCTGTATATTGAATTGGTTCCATCGTTTTGATCATCTGCTATCGATGTGTCATCGGCCATAGAGTTTCTGGTTGTAACACCATTCGTTCGACCCTCACTAGGTGTATAGTGGTCACTATCATAATCGTTCACCCGATCATCATCAAAAGTGCCTTGCATTCGTCCCCCTGTCATTTCTACCTCTGGAATCTTAGCCAACAACTGTTCTGCTCTTTTCATCACCATCTCTGCCTGTTTTCTATATGGATGGTTGAGTGTTGTGTTATATTCAAAGCAGTTGTTACGAATTAGCTGTATATCGTCCATAAACTCCCTTTTGCTCCGATACTCTAAATTTTTGAGTTTTTTACCCATTGTTCCCAAATCCATCGGTCGTTGAATCACATCATAGTAATCCGGTGCATCCCTTCTCTTTACTTGCGTCAAAAATGGCAATGAAACTACTCCCATCCCTCGAAGTTCTCCCAATACAGATTCCAATCCAGTATACAACTCATCCTGTTTTGGATATTCATCGTTAGCCCACTTTGTCTTTTTCGGTCGCACTTCACCCAAAAGCGTTGTCAATTCTGCTGTTGAAAGTTCCACCTCCTTTCTATTACTATCTATAAACTGTGCAAGATGTTTGACATTTGTCATTGCTCCTACCTGTATTGCCACCTTGTCCCGCTCTATTTCCTCTTCTCTCACTTTAATAAACATTTGCAGCGCCTCTTTTGTTTCTCGCCATTTCTCAACCTCTCCAATCGCTTCGATGTCATGTTCCAATGTTTCAAAAACCTCTCCCATCTCGACTTCTAGTATCTCTTCTTTCTCGTCTTCTTCCTCCTCTTTCTGCATCACTGGCAGTTTTTCGTCTGCAATTTTTTGTGCCCATTGCTCAGCAAAGGTTTCTTTCTTTTCAATTTTTTTCTCCTCTGTCTTGGTTTCTTTTAGCTTTATTTCTCCATTTATTTGGCTTTCAGTTTCTTGGCCTGCCCCCTTTTCTTCCATCTCTTTTTCTTTTTCTTTTTCGCCTTCATTTCCCTCCCCCTCCCCCTTCTCCTCTTCCTTTTCCTCTTCCTCGTCGTCCTCGTCGTCCTCGTTGTCGTCGTAGTCATAATCGTCTTCTTCCTTTTTTACTCTACTGGCAAACGCATTTTTTCCAAATCCAACACTATTTTCCAAAAGCCCACCCACACCGCCCTCAATAACACCATTCTTCTCCTTGTCCCCCTCTCCCCTTTCTTCCCCTCCCCCTTCCTCCTCTTCATTAATCGCCCCTGCACTACCCCTTTCTCGTTTCATTTTTGCCGGAGCACTTTCCCCCAATTCGTTTTTCGTATCTATATCTATATCCATTTCCATTTCTTCTATTCGTTCTCCCTCTTCTATATCTTCTATCACCCCGTTTTTGCTCTTGACGCCATTACTTCCCATTATTTTCCGAAGTTCTTGCGTTGTGAAATTCTTTTTACATTCTTTACACTCAATAGGATATAAACCCGTTACATACTGTTCAAATATCACTGATCGTGCATGAAACGCCACTATTAATTTTTCAAAGGCTTTGCTGCCTTGCCCTCCCTTTTGTACACCACATTCATTTTCACCATTCTCGCAACTGTCTCCATCCACTTTATTTTGACATATCTCCTCGCCTTCTCCCCGCAATTCTTGTTGAATTCTCTCTTCGTCTAAGTCCTCCTGGGTAAAAGTCATAAATTTTGTCCATTTTTCCCTATCTACCAGATTTTCCTTCAAATATCCATATTCTTTTTCTCGTAAATATTGCTTCCATTTCCCCTTTTCTTCTAGCATTTTGGCTATTTGATACGTCCTCTCTTCCCACAACTCCCTATACCCCCTTCTTCCGCTCATTGTTCCTTTTCTCATCATTCCTTCCTCATGTTCCTTCATTTTATATTCCACTCGATCCTCCCAATCTCATCTCCATAAAACGAGGCACTTTATTTTTTTTTGATTTAATTCTGTTTATTATTTGACCTCTTTTGTTCGTCTATTATTATTTATTTTGATTTATTAATAATTTTTATCATATTTTGAATCTATTTATTTTGTATTTTACATAACACAAGAATTCGGACTCCAAGATTTGCGCTTTGTACTTGGATATCCAGATTTTGATTTATACCTTCCCCTCACCACCCCACCCAGCCAGAAATTCACGCAAACTATATTTACCCAATTTCAATTCGTTTTTTCGTGTACCCACAAAAGCATTTTTTTTATTTTTCACCAACTAAAACCATGCGCAAAACCTTAATAAATATACAGCAATACTATAAGATTTCCCACAATTGTTAGGCTCAAACATAAAAGCAGTGTATATCACTGCCATTTAGAAGATCACTCTTCCCCTTCCCTTTTCCTCCCCTTCAGCTCCTTCTTGTACTTTGCTTGTACCATACCCAAATGTTAGACATGTTTTCATCAACACTCAAAAAAATAAATGAGTCTGTGCTTTTATCCCGCTCAAGTATGTTATTATCTTTATTACTGAATATTCTCATAATAAAACATTTCCCAACCAAACAAAAAAGATCAAGTGGGATTAAACTGTGTATAATTTTCAAACTAACTGCCTGGTATTAAGCATACACATAATTAAATAAAAACTACATTCTCACCCCCCCCCCCCCCCCCCCCCCCCCCC